>CP135127.1:0-259799 GCA_032248835.1 Ophiostoma piceae
AAAAAAAAAAAAAGCTTTAAGCTACGTAATAGACGCGAGTTAGTATAAGAAAATCGTATAATAACGTTAAATCGATTTATTATTCGATTCGTTTTATATCCGTAATACTAATATAGCCGCCGACGAAGTAATTATTATATTTTCGTTTACGGCTAAAACTTTTTACGTTTAAATTTTTTAAAAAAACTAAACCCGCCGGTTTAACTTTATTTAGTCTTACTATATCGTATTCGGTAACGGCGGTTACTATACGACTTTTTAAAGCCGCTCGAATAGCCGAAAGTTATCGTCGTAAAAAACGAAAAAAAAACAAAAGTTTAACTAATTAGTCGTCGGAATAATCGAAATTAACGCCGTATACTATAGTAAAAATAAAAATACGCGGCTAAATATATAAAATATATCAAAAATCGTATATTTATATAACGCGATAAAAAACTAACGAGTTATAGTAAAAACGTTATTAATCGTTTATAAATAAAGTATTTAAAATATATACTTTATAACTACGACGTCGAAAGTCCGTTCGCGTAAAAAGTAAAACGTAATATCGATATATCCGTAAATCGTATTAAAATCGGCTATAAACGATATATTAAAAGCTTAATATACGACGTAAGTCGTCGTACGAGCCGTTAAAAAATAGTTATAAAAAAAATTATAAAAAAAGCTATATAAGTTATTAGCCGTAGCCTCGGACTCTTCCCGCGCGATAACGTAACGCGTTAATAATAGGTTAGACTCGCGAACCGTACGGCGAAAATCGATATCGAGTAAAATCGATAGCCGTAGAAGTAACTCGAGTCTAATAAAAAAAAACGCCTAAAAAAAAAACCGAGTTAGTTATTTAACTAGCCGAAACGAAACGCGGTCGTCGTATTATAATTATAAACGTAGCCGAAAAAAATAAGTAGAAAACGAAAATAAGTTATTATTACCGTACGGAAAAAAAATAAAATAAAACGGGTATAGTTATAAAAAAAAAAAAAAATAAATTATCGTAATTTTAAAACGATAAAATAAAAAAAAAACAAACGAAAAAATAAAAAATAGTAAATTTATATATAAAAGCTTCGTTATCGTAGTATTTACGGTAAATACGACCGTATTACGTTTACTTCGTTAGGCGAGTAAAAAAACTAAATATCGTACGATACTAAAGTTTAAACGTACGAGTATAAACGATAAACGCGGCCGAGTCGTACCTTTTTAATTTAATTAACGAAACGAGACGCGTATTTACTTAACGGACGGCGATACACGTAAAATAAGACGTCGACGTAAAACTTCGCCGAACGATAAAATCGTAACGTATACAGCCCCGTAGTAACAAAGTTATATATCCCGACGACAACGGCTTCGCCGTTTACGAGAAAACCCCTTAACCCCCCGTACTAAAAAGCTTAAAATATAGTTTAAAATATCCTAAAAGTAAAAAAAAATAACGATACTATAGGCGTACTATAAAAAAAAAAAATACCGGGTATAACGTAATTTAAATACGTTTTCGTATAAAAAAAAACGGCAAAACAATAAACAAAAAACAACCTTATAGCTACTAAATAATAAACTATACGTTAGCCGCGTAAACTTATACTTAAATTTTTTTTATTTATTTATATCGTTATTTTCGTTAGCCGCGTCTATTATATTTATATTTTTATTTTTTTCGTTAGTCGCGTTAACTTCGTCCGTAACTAGTATTTCGGGGATCGAGACAACGTCGTCGCTCGTTACGTTTTTATTTATCGTATTTTATTATTCCCTAGCTTCGTCGCCGTTTATTTTATTACTCGTTACAATATTATTTATTTTATTTTACTACTTTTTAGTTTCGTCGCCGTCTATTTCGTCGCCCGCTATAATACTATTTATATCGTAGCTTACGACGTACCCGTCTTCGTTTATTATTTCGCCCGTCGACGTTAACGACGCCGCAAGCTTATCGGCGTAAATACGTACGTCGGCTAAACGCTCGACAAAAACGGTAAAAACGGTAAAGTCGAAACGAACGTTAGCCGCGGCTTCGGCGGTATCGAAGTATAACGATAAAGTATTCGTTATATTTTTATTAGTAACGGTTAAGTTATCGATTTACGTACGGACGACGTTTAGTTAAAAGCTAAAAATAAACGTTTAAAAAAAATAGCCGCTTATCGATATAGTTTATTCGCCGAACGGCCGGAAAATAAAATAAATCGTACCGTTAAAAAAAAAAATATAGTCGCCCGGCTGTAAGACGATATAACGTTAAAAACTAGTTTTTAAAATACCGTCCGCGTGTTTTATTTATTACTACTACGCCGTACGTATTAAGTAAACGAATTAGTTAAACTCGATATTTTTTTTTTAAACGCGAATTTATATATTAAAGCCGTAATTATTTGTATACGGGCCGATTTAATACCCGCCCTCGGCGAATAATACCTAACTAAGAATATCTTTTTAAACGCCGACCGCGGTACGTTCGAAGCGGTTACGCGCCGTAACCGCCGCGTCGTAAGTAGACTATATAGTATTTAAGAAACAGTAGTTAGTATTAACGAGTTACATAAATATATATATCGGCGGGAACGGGTTTCGGATATCGAAAAAATTTTAAAAGTCGCCGTCGAACGGCGGGCGGTTTTTTTAAAAACGGGCGCGTACTATCCGTAACGTATTATTTTTATACGACCCGCGATACGATAACCGCGAAAATACTTATATACTAACGACTACGTCGTCGTCGTTTAACTTTAAAAATAACTTTTAGATAAACCGTTTAATATATATAACTACGGGCGGTATATATACGATAACGGGCGCCGCTAACAAGCTCGAATTAACGAGCTACCGAGTTTCGTCGGGGTTAATAATATAAACGTTAACGCGGCCGGTTTTAAAGTCCGTTTAAAGCTAACGAGCTTATAATAAAATAATATAAATAAGTCGACCCGTCTTAAAGCCGTACGTAACGTAATACTCGACGGGGTCGACGTTAACGAATAGCTCGAAACCCGATAGAATAACCGCGCGGAAATTTTCGTTAACGGCGGCTTCGACGTTTTAAAAAACTTACGATAAACGGCTATCGGACTAGCGAAAGCCGCGATCGAGTATTTTAGTTTTTAGTTCCGTTAATAATAAGTTTTTATAACGTAGGTATAACGATAACAACGTCGTTAAACTAGTTTCTTTAAACGGGGCCGTCGTTATTATATAATAGTAAAGTTCGGCCGATACTTTTTATTAAAACGACGCGACTTTATTTTTTATTCGTTTTTTACGGGGAAAAGCAACGTTAATATTATTAGCCGTCGTTTTAATTCGTTTAATTATACTTCCCGTAAGTAAAACCGCGTCGGTTTTTTATTTAACCGTTAGCCGGCTCGAAACGACGGCTATAGCGGTAAACGTTATTATCGTTTTTTTTTATTATTTTACCGGGCGGTAACGCGGCTATAGATCGTTTTAAACTATTACTTCGGTAGTAAAAATAAACGTAGTAAACGGGGCCGTTATTACTCGCGGTATATTAGTTTATATTAATACGGGCGGCGTATATAATACGTATATACGTATAAACCGTTTAGTAGACTCGACTACGTTACTAGACTATATAATAGTAATATAAACTTCGTTTTAGTCGTTATTTATAACTTTATTATTATTAACGTTTAAGCTACCGCTATTTATTACGAGTTGCGGCGGCCGGCGCGACGCGGTATTTGCTTCGTATTTCGTTAGTATTATTAGCGCGTTTAGTACTTTATTTTTGTTTTAGCGTAGAGATAATATAACCGTTTCGGTTATACTATTAGACGGTATAATAGTAGCGTTAATATTATTTTAGTCGATACTTATAACTATAATAATACCGGCGTCGAGGCTACCGTTACTCTTTAAGAGTTACGACGGCCGGCGCGACGCGGTGTTTATTTCGTACCTCGTTAGTATTACTAGCGCGTTTAATACTTTATTTTTATTTTAACGTAAAAACGGTATAATCGTTTCGGCTACGTTATTAAACGGTATAATAGTACCGTTAATATCGTTTTAATCGGTACTTATAACTATAGTATTATCGGCGTCGAAGCTACCGTTACTTACTAATAGTTATAACGGCTATAACGACGCGGTATTAATATCGTATTTAACCGTTACCGACTACGTTTTTAATATTAATAGACTAAATTTATTATATTTATACTTAAAAGGTAATACTTTTAGTATACCGAGCGGTTTTTCCGGTATAATAAGCTTTTCTCGTATTAGTTTGACGTTAGTCGCCGTAATAAAAAACACGCTACGTATACTTTTTCTTTTAAAAGTTAGTTAACGCGACCGTATATTTTAGTTTAATAACGACGCGGCGTTTTCGAAAAAAAAAACCGCGGCTAACGGTACTAAGCTTTTAAAAAAATAAAAGCTACGTTTCTTAAATTAGTAATAATTAATAACGTCGTCGTTTTATTAAGCTCGGATTTTTTCTACGATTCGTTTTTAGCGGCGTTAAAACGCCGACTTATTAATAAAATTATATTAGTTTAAATTAACCGGCGAACGTTTAACCGACGCGTATTACGTATATTATTCTATAACGGCCCGTTACCGCCGGTATAGTTTATACTATTAAAAAATATAATTATAAACGAAAATAATTTTATCGATTTCCGAAGACTAATATAATAACCGATCGCGGTAAGTTTAGTATAACTAATAACGCGCCTCGTCGTTTTTTTTTTTATTTAACTAAACTCGTAGTAAAATAAGTCTCCGCGTTTTTTCTTTCGGGATAGACTCGACGATCGCGGCCGTTAGTTAGTCGTTTTTATTAAAAACTATTAAATCGTTAATAAGTACCGCCGCGATTTTTTTTATAGCTATTACTTAGCTACCGTTAGTTCTAAAAGTTATAAAAGTTTTATACCGTAGTTATTTATTATATATACCGTATTAGTAGTATCGTAAAATATCGAGTAGTAGTCGTTATATAATACCGTTAAAAAACGCGTCGAACGTCGTAAAATATAACAAACGATAACTCGTATACTCGAAGCTAGTATTAACTATAGTTAATAATAGTTATACGTAGTAAATATATAAGAAAAATTATTAATTTTCGAGTTAGTTAAATCGAAGTATTAAATAAAGTCGGCGTATAAAAAAACGAAGAATTTTATATTAAGTAAAAGTTTAAATTAACGAAGACGTAAGGTAAACTATAGTCGTTAACTATATAAATAGTCTATCGTTACTAATTAGTTTATTTTTTTACTCTAATATTTACTTTAACGTAAATAGTTATTTGTTTAAATATAAATACGTGTTAGCCGAAACGATAGTCGTTTATTAGTTAGTTATAGTAAATACGTTAATTCGTTTACGATATAAAATAGTATCTACTTTAACGTAAATAGTTATTTATTTATAAATAGATACGATAATACTATCTTTAATTAACAAGTTATAATTATTAACAATATATAGTTTATATCGTTATTAATTAGCCTATTTTTTTTTTTTAGTATTTATTTTAACGTAAATAGTTATTTATTTAAATATAGATACGTATTAGCCGGGAAAATAGCCGTTAATTAGCCGATCGTATAAAATATACTTATTAACTCGCGATATAAAATAATATCTATTTTAACGTAAACAACTATTTATCTAAAAGTAGATATATTAAAGTTATCGTTATTTAGTAAATATTAATTACTTACGAGAAATATACTACGATATTTTAAATTAACTTATACTTTTACTTTAATATTTATTCTTAAATAAATAACTACCTATCTTTAAATAAATATAAAGAAACTATAATAAATTCTTTTATTTAATAAACTATAGTTAATACTAATAAATTATTTTCCGATAAAGGCGGTTGCTTTATTCTTAAAGTATAAAACTTACTTTAAATTATATAACGGTTTATTTAAAAGTAACGAATATAAAAAAACTAAAACGAAACTTATATATTAGTATAGTAATATTTAAATATTTAAATATTTAGATATTTAAATATTTAAATATTTAAATATTTAAATACTATAAGTAGTTAAATATAACCGCGGCTTTACTTCTTTATATAATTTATTATTACTTAATTATTTTTACGTCGAACGTTAATTCGATATTAATAATATTTATTTTTTTATCGCGATAGTATTTAAATCCGTAGTCGTCGCGGCTATATTTTAATTCGTAGCTTTTTACCGCCTTAGTTTATATCCGGTAGTATTAATACCGTATTAAAAATAATCCGCGCTTAAGCGTAGTTATATATTAGTTCGTAGTTTACTACCGCTCTAACTATCGTCCCGGCTAATACTAGTCCCGTAATAACGATAATCCGTTATCGGGCGCGGCGATACTTTAATCCGTAATATTTACTTCGTTTTAGCTAAAACTAATACCGTAATAATAATAATCTAATTTCTAATAAACCGGAATTTTTACCTCGTCTTAAAAAATATTAGTACCGTATTAATAATATTCCGTCGTCCGACGTAACTATACCTTAATCCGTAAATTACTACCGCTTTAACCTTCGTCCCGGCTAATACTAGTCTCGTAATAACGATAATCCGTTATTAAACGCGGCGATACTTTAGTCCGTAATATTCGCCTCGTTTTAGCTAAAACTAATACCGTAATAATAATAATTTAATTTTCGGTAGACCGGAATTTTTATTTCGTTTTAAAAAGTATTAATACCGTATTAATAATATTCCGTCGTCCGACGTAACTATACTTTAATCCGTAAGTTACTACCGTTTTAGCCTTCGTTTCGGCTAATACTAGTTTCGTAATAACGATAATCCGTACTCGGGCGCGGCTACGTTTTACTTTATAGTTTCTTAATATTAATATCGATATTTTTTTTATCTATTATAGTTAATATCGCCTCGATATATCTTTCATATCTACTAAAATTAATATTACTTCGATATATTTTTTATATCTACTATAATCGATATTATTCTTATAAATCTTTTATATTTACTACCGTCGGTATCTTCTATATATACTTCTTTCTATACCTTTTACACATAACTTACTTCTTCTATCGATTTTTTTATCGCTCCTATCTCGGCTTCCTCTTTTTTATACTACTATACATATTAAAACGAAATCCTTCTATTTTATTACTATAGCTTTATCTATACTTTCGGTTAGTTTTTTACTTTTATATTATCGTAATTTTCGCTTTTTATTTTTTAATTCTTCTTTTTATATTACTATTAATTTTACTTCTAACGCCGACTTATATCCTTTCTATATATTATTTACATCGACGACATCCACTATAATTAATATCTCTTTTATATACTTTTACGGCTTTTTTTTACATCTACTACAGTCAATATTTTCTCTATATACTTTCACGGCTTTCTTTTACATCTACTATAATCGACGTCTCCTTTATATACTTTTATAGCCTTCTTTTATATCTACTATAGTTAATATCTCCTTTATACACTTTTACAGCCTTCTTTTATATCTACCATAGTCGCCGTCTCTTTTATATACTTTTATAGCTTTTTTTTACATCTACTATAGTTAATATTTCTTTTATATATATTTATAGCTTTTTTTTATATCTATAATACCTACGATAGTTAATATTTCTTCTATATACTTTTACGGCTTTCTTTTACATCTACGATAATCGCCGTCTTTTTTATATACTTTTACAGCCTTCTTTCACCTTTATAATACCTACGATAGTCGACGTTTCTTCTATATACCTTTATAGCCTCCTTTAACGTCTACTATAATTAACATCTCCTCTATATACCTTTACGGCTTTTTTTTATATATACGACAATCGACGTCTTTTTTATATACTTTTATAGTTTTTTTTAACGTCTACTATAATTAATATTTTTTCTATATACTTTTATAGCTTTCTTTTATATCTACTATAGTTAATATCTCTTCTATATACTTTTACGGCCTTCTTTTATATCTACGATAATCGTCGTCTCTTCTATATACTTTTAACGTCTTCTTTTTACTTCTATAATACTTACGATAGTTAATATCTCTTCTATATACCTTTATAGCTTTTTTTCATATCTTTAACATCTACGATAATCGACGTCTCTTCTATATACCGTTAACGTCTTTTTTTTACATCTACAACATCTAAGATAGTCGTCGTCTCTTTTATATACTTTTATAGCTTTTTTTAACGTCTACTATAATTAATATTTCCTCTATACACCTTTACGGCCTTTTTTTATATATACGATAGTCGACGTCTTTTCTATATACCTTTATAGCCTCTTTTAACGTCTACTATAGTTAATATCTTTTCTATATATTTTTATAGCTTTTTTTTATATCTACTATAGTTAATATCTTTTTTATATACTTTTACGGCTTTCTTTTATATCTTTAATATCTACGACAATCGACGTCTCCTTTATATACCGTTAACGTCTTTTTTTTATATCTATAATATCTAAAATAGTCGACGTCTTTTTTATATACCTTTATAGCTTTTTTTAACGTTTACGATAGTTAGTATCTTTTTTATATACTTTTATAGCCTCTATTTATATCTATCAAAGTTAATATCTCTTCTATACACTTTTATAGCTTTTTCTAACGTTTATAACAGTTAATATCTCCTTTATATACTTTTAACGTCTTCCTTTCATATCTATAACACCCACGATAATCGTCGTCTCCTCCATACACCTTTATAGCTTTCTTTTACACTTATAATACCTACGATAATCGACGTTTCTTTTATATACTTTTATAGCCTCTTCTAACGTCTATAATAGTCAATATCTTTTCCATATACCTTTAACGTCTTCTTTTTATATCTATAATACCTACGACAGCCGACGTTTCTTTTATATACTTTTATAGTTTCTTCTAACGTCTATAATAATTAATATTTCTTTTATATACTTTTAACGTTTTTTTTTTATATTTATAATACTTACGATAGTCGACGTTTTTTCTATATATTTTTATAGCCTTTTTTTATATTTATTATACTTACGATAATCGTCGTTTTTTCTATATATCTTTATAACTTTTTTTTATATCTATAATACCCCCGATAGTCGACGTTTTTTCTATATATTTTCATAGCTTCTTTTTATATCTACCATACTTACGATAATCGTCGTCTTTTTTATATACTTTTATAGCTTTTTTTTACACTTATAATACTTACGATAATCGACGTCTTTTTTATATACTTTTATAACTTCCTTTAACGTCTATAATAGTTAATATCTCTTTTATATACTTTTAACGTTTTTTTTTTTATATCTATAATACTTACGATAGTCGTCGTTTTTTTTATATACTTTTATAGCCTTCTTTTATATCTATAATATCTAAAATAATCGTCGTTTCTTCTATATACTTTTATAGCCTCTTTTTATATCTACTATAGTTAATATCTCCTTTATATACTTTTATAGCCTCCTTTTACATCTACTATAATCAACATCTCTTCTATATACTTTTACAGCCTTTTTTTACATCTACAATAATCGCCGTCTCTTTTATATACCTTTATAGCTTTCTTTTATATTTATAATACCCCCGACAGTCGACGTCTTTTTTATATACTTTTATAACTTTTTTTAACGTTTATAATAGTTAATATCTCTTTTATATACCGTTAACGTTTTTTTTTTACATCTATAATACTTACGATAGTCGACGTCTTTTTTATATATTTTTACAGCTTTTTTTTATATTTATAATACCCCCGATAGTCGACGTTTTTTCTATATATTTTTATAGTTTTTTTTAACGTTTATAATAGTTAATATTTTTTTTATATATCGTTAACGTTTTTTTTTTATATCTATAATATTTACGATAGTCGACGTTTCTTTTATATATTTTTATAGCTTTTTTTTATATCTATTATACCTACGATAATCGTCGTTTCTTTTATATATTTTTATAGCTTTCTTTTATATTTATAATACCTCCGATAGTCGACGTTTTTTTTATATACTTTTATAGCTTTTTTTAACGTTTATAACAATTAATATTTTTTTTATATACTTTTGACGTTTTTTTTTTATATTTGTAACACTTACGATAGTCGACGTTTCTTTTATATATTATTAATATCTTTTTTTTATATTTGTAATATTTAGGATAGTCGTTGTTTTTTTTATATACTTTTATAGCTTTTTTTTATATCTACTATACTTACGATAGTCGTCGTTTCTTTTATATACTTTTATAGCTTTTTTTTATACTTATAATACTTACGATAGTCGACGTTTCTTTTATATACTTTTATAGCTTTTTCTAACGTCTATAATAGTTAATATTTCTTTTATATATCTTTAACGTTTTTTTTTTATATCTATAATACTTACGATAGTCGTCGTCTCTTTTATATACTTTTATAGCTTTCTTTTATATCTGTAATACCTTCGATAGTCGACGTTTCTTTTATATACTTTTATAAACTCGTCTAACGTCTATAATAGTTAATATCTCTTCTATATACCTTTAACGTTTTCTTTTTACATCTGTAACACCCCCGATAATCGACGTTTCTTTTATATACTTTTATAGCTTTTTTTAACGTTTATAATAATTAATATTTTTTTTATATACCGTTAACGTTTTTTTTTTATATCTATAATATCTAAAATAGTCGTCGTTTCTTTTATATACTTTTATAGCTTCTTTTTATATTTATTATATTTACGATAGTTAATACTTCTTTTATATACCTTTTACGTTTTTTTTTTATATTTGCTATATTTACGATAGTCGATACTTCGTTTGTATATTTTTATAACTTTTTTTTATATCTTCTACGTTTATTATAGTTAATATCTCTTCTATAAACCTTTACGTTTTTTTTTTATACCTACTACGTCTATTATAGTCGATATTTCTTTTATATATTTCTTTCGATATTTTTTATATTTAATTTTTTATTTTCCTTATTTTTTTTTTTATCGCGTTTATTTTTACTTTTTCTTTTTTATATTATTATATTTATTAAGACTAACCTTTTCTACTTTTTTTTTATTATTTTATCTATACTTTCGGTTAGTCTTTTGTTTTTATA
The DNA here is from genome assembly GCA_032248835.1 of Ophiostoma piceae. NCBI lineage: Eukaryota > Fungi > Ascomycota > Sordariomycetes > Ophiostomatales > Ophiostomataceae > Ophiostoma > Ophiostoma piceae. The sequence goes on from CP135127.1 coordinate 11,069, forward strand.
TTACTATAATTTTCGCCTTTTATTTTTTACTTCGTTTTATTATACTACGACGTTTATTATAATTTACTTCCTCTACTTACTTTTTTTTTTCGTTTTTTTTTTATACTTTTTTTTATTTTTTCGTTTTTTTTTTTTTATTTTTATTTTTTATATCTTCTATTAACTACGTTTTTTTATATCGTTACAATATAACCGTTAGTTTTTTTAGTTTACGCCTTTTACTTATATCGCTACGGTATAACTTTTAGCTTCGTTTATTTATATTACTTTTTTATATCTACGCGATATACTTTTTTAACTTATAGCTTTTATTTAGATTTTTACGATATAGCCGTAAACTTAAGATACTTCGACTTTTTATTTTCGTTTATAACTTCTACTTACTTTTGTTACTTTTTTCTTTAATTTATTAGCTTCGATTTCTTTAATTAACTTTTTTTTTTCGTCTTTATATATTTATTTTTCGTAATTCTATTATTTATTTTTTTTTATACCTCGACTTTCTATCTCCGTTTGTAACTTCTACTTACTTTTTTTGTTTTTTTTTTAATTTATTAGCCTCGATTTCTTTAATTAACTTTTTTTTTTCGTCTTTATATATTTATTTTTTGTAATTCCGTTATATATTTTTTTTTATACTTATATTTTATTTTTATTTTCGTTTATTTCGATCCGCGTTTTTATTTGACTTTTTCTTTTCGTCTTCGTTTATTTCGTTTTACTGTTTTTATTGTTTATTTTTTCGTCCGTTTATATTTATTTACTCGATCGGCTTTTTTACGATATTTATATATACTTTTTTGTTTTTTATTTCGGTCGGCTTTTTTTTTAATAACGTAGTAAGTTTATTTTGTTTATATTTTTACTTTTTTCTTCTCTCGAAATAATATAATAAAATATAACTTATTCTTACGCTTTTAGCTATAATAAAAATATATAACGAAGGATTTTTAATTGTTTTTATATCTCGTTTTTTAAATAAAAGTAATTATAGACTAAATACTAATAAGCTTTTCTTTTTCGATTTAATTTTTACTTTTCGTTATTTATTTAATTAGTAAGTTGTATTATATTTTACTATTACCGTTTTTTTCTTTTTAAATAATATAATAAAATATAACTTATTTTTACGTTTCGGGTTATAATAAAAATATATAACGAAAGATTTTTAATTGTTTTTATATTTCGTTTTTTCGATAAAAACAATTATAAATTAGTATACTAACGGGCGTTTCGTTTTCGATCGGGTTTTTAGTTTTCGGTATATATTTTATTTTTCGTTATTTATTTATTTTATAAGTTGTTTTTTGTTTTACCGTTACCGTTTTTTTTTTTCGAAATAATATAATAAAATATAACTTATTCTTACGTTTTTAGTTATAATAAAGATATATAACGAAAGATTTTTAATTGTTTTTATATCTCGTTTTTTCGATAAAAGTAATTATAGACTAAATATTAACGGGCTTTTTTTTTTCGATTTAATTTTTACTTTTCGTTGTTTATTTAATTAGTAAGTTGTGTTGTATTTTACTGTTACCGTTTTTTTCTTTTTAAATAATATAATAAAAAACAATCTATTCTTACGTTTCGGGCTATAATAAAAATATATAACGAAAGATTTTTAATTGTTTTTATATCTTATCTTTTCGATAAAAGTAATTATAGACTAAATACTAACGGGCTTTTAGTTTTCGATATAAACTTTTAACGTTTTTTTTTTCTAAATAATATAATACTATTTAATTACTTTTACGTTTCCGTCTATTATAGAAATAAATACTTAAAAAGATTTTAAATTTTTTTTTATTATTATTAACGTTAAATAAAGCTTATTTAAATATTTTTTTCTAACGTTATATTAGGTAATAAATTAACCGTCGGGCGTAAAATAAAAACTTAAATTAATAGTATTTTATTTATTTTCGATTTCGAATAAAGTCGATAAAATATACTTATATAAAATTAAAAACGATATCGATAAAAATTGATATAAGTCTTATATTTTATTTTTCGATATATTTTAAAACTTTATTTTTATACCGGTTAAGTTTATTTTTTAATAATCCCGACGGAGACTTATATGGGGCATATATTTCGGATTTATTATTGCTTCGACCGTATTTTATTCTATTTAAACGATTAGTTTTTTACTTTAATAAACTAAAAATACAACTTATTTTTACGTTACGGGCTATTAAAGATAAATATATCGAAAAACTTATAATTGTTTTTATATCTTTTCTTTTTAATAAAAGTAATTATATACTAAATACTAACGGGCTTTTACTTTTCTATATAAACTTTCTTTCGGTTATTTATTCATTTAGTCGATATTATATTTACTTGTTTATTTATCCGGTTGATACTATATTTTAATTGTTTATTTATTTAGTAAGTTGTTTTATATTTAACGTTATCGTTTTATTTTTTTTTAAATAATAGGATAAAATAAACTTATTCTTACGTTTTTACTATAATAAAAATAAATATATTAAAAAAACTTTAATGTTTTTTATATTTTTTTTCTTTAATAATATAATTGTAAATTAAATTATAATAAGTTTTTAAAGTTTTATACAAACTTTATTTTTCGTTGTTTATTTAGCTAATAAATTGTTTTTTATTTTACCGTTGCCGTTTTTTTTTAAAATAAACTAATAATAATATAATAAAATACAATTTATTCTTACGGTTATAGCTATAATAATAATAAATATATTAAAAAACTTTTAATTATTTTTGTTTTTTTTATTAAAAGTAAATATAAATTAGTTTATTATTTAAATTTTAGTTTATTTTATTTATTTGTATTTAATTTATATTTATCGAGTTAATATTATATTTATTTATTTAATCGATACTATATTTAATTATTTATTTATTTTACCGTTACCGTTTTATATTTTTTGAATAATAAAAAAAAATATAATATTCCTACGTTTTTAGTTATAATAAAGATAGATATATCGAATAACTTTTAATTGTTTTTTTTTTTTTAATAAAAAGAATTATACTAATATATTAAAAAGTTTTTAGTTTTCGATATAAACGTTTGTTTTTTTATCGTAATAATATAATAAAATATAACTTACTTATACGTTTTTATTTATTATTAAATAAATATATAAAAAGATATTTAGTTGTTTCTTTTAATTATCGTTAAATAACGCTTTTTAAGTAATTTTTATTAACGAGGTTTTAGTTTTTAAATTAACCGTCGAGCGGAAATTTACTTTTTAATTTTTTAGTATTTTACTTATTTTTTATTTTAAAAAAGTTAACAAAAGATACTTTTGTAAAATTAAAAAACGATCTCGATAAAGATTGATATAGGTCTTGTATTTTGTTTTTCGATATGTTTTAAAATTGTATAATTTAGTTAGAATTCACGCTAGATTTTTTTTGATTTTTAGTCGACTAAAATTTAGTTAAAATCTACGTTAAATTCTTTCTAAATTTAAATTCTCTCTAATATTAAGTTCTTTCTAATCTAAAGTCTCTCTAATTTTAAATTCTCTCTAATTTTAAATTCTATCTGTTTTTTAGTCAGAATCTACGTTAGAGTATCTTTAATATTTAGTTAAATTAACTTTAGATTTTTTCTAATTTTAAATTTTCTTTAATTTTAAATTCTTTTTATTTTTAAATGCTTTTTATTTTTTAGCTAGAATTTACGTTAGATTTTCTTTAATTTTTAGTTAAAATCTATACTAGATTTTTTTTAATTTTAAATTCTCTTTAATTTTTATTTAAAATCTACGCTAGATTTTTTTTAATTTTAAATTTTCTTTAATTTTTAATTAAAATCTACGTTAAATTCTTTTTAATTTTTAAATTAATTATAATTTTATTAAAATCTACGTTAGATTCTCTCTAATTTTAAATCTATAAAATTTAGTTAGAATTTACGTTAGATTCTTTCTAGTTTTTAGTTAAAATTTATACTAAATTCTTTCTAATTTAAAATTTTCTTTAATTTTTATTTAAAATTTACGTTAGATTTTTTCTAATTTTAAATTCTTTTTGATTTTTAATTAAAATCTACGTTAGATTCTTTTTAATTTTTAAATTAATTATAATTCTATTAAAATCCACGCTAGATTCTCTTTAATTTTAAATCCACAAAATTCAGTTAAAATTCACGCTAGATTCTCTCTAGTTTTTAGTTAGAATCTATACTAGATTCTTTCTAATTTTAAATTCTCTCTAATTTTTATTCAGAATCTACGCCAAATTATCTCTTATTTTAAATTCTCTCTAATTTTCAGTCAGAATCTACGCTAGATTTTTTCTGATTTTAAATTAATTGTAATTTTGTCAGAATCTACGCTAGATTCTCTCTAATTTTAATTCTCTCTGATTTTTAGTTAGAATCTACGCTAGATTTTTTCTGATTTTTGAATCAATTGTAATTCTGTTAGAATCTACGTTAGATTCTCTCTAATTTTAAATCTATAAAATTTAGTTAGAATTTACGCTAAAATTAGAGAGAATCCGCGTTAGATTTTGTCTGATTTTGGGTCTATTATAATTTTGTTAGAATCTACGTTAAATTTTATTAAAATTTAGCTCTATAAAATTTAGTCTAAATCTTAACGTAATAATATTAGGTTATTACGTATTTTCGGTTTAATTATATTAAAAATATTCTCGATATTAATAACCGCGACGTTATTCGTCGTAATATTTTATCCCGTTATTATATTTAAAATTTTTTAATATAGTACGATAAAAACCCGTCGAAGTCCGTTTTTTTATAAACCGTCGTTACCGTAAAAAGTTTCCGAGTTATAAATACGAACGACGACGTTTTTATACGCCGACTCGGCCCGGCTATAAATAAAAACGGTATTAATTTATTTTATAATATACGTCGGTAAAAAAAAACGCGTAGTATACTTTTACACGAGTTTATCGATAACGATACTTTAATTTTATTTAAAAAGTTTATACGTAAAATAACCCGGGTTATCGAGTTTTTTAAAGAAAACGACGCGTAAAATCGTATCTTAAAGATTTTAGTTAACGAGTACGAAATAAAACGCGCTTTTTATATATCCGTCGATAAATATAATATTTTTATAACTACCCGCGGCGCGGAGATCGAGATAAGCTAAAACGGGCTTTTCGTCGTTTAAAAAAAATCTATTAGTTAAGTTAGTAAACTTTTAAATAAAACGTCGATAAAAACGGCTTTATAGAAAAAAGTATTATATAAAATAAAATTAAACGAAGGTAACGACTATTACGATATACGTATATTTATCGAAAAAACGTTTTTTATTTTTAAGTTTTATTAAACTTTAGATATTATTACGTTATTATTTAAGTTTACTAGTTTATTAAAGTTTAGTTTATTAGTTAACGAAATCGATACCGGTAAAACCGAAACTTACGTTTTAACTTTAGTTTTACGAACGATAGATATAATAAAAAACAATAAAAACTTTAAACGGCCGTATTTAATTATCGTACCGGTAACGATAATCGTTTAAACTTTTTACGAGTTAATAAAAATTTATTAAAACTTTTTTAATATTTTCGTCTATTATAAAAGCCCGTAAACGTTTAACGACGTTAATAAAAACTTCCGGTACGTCGTTTTAATTAAAGCTTAATAGATAAAAAAATTAAAAAAACTAACGTCGAAAAAAAGTAAAAAAAATTTTACGGTAAGTTTTTTTTTTAATTATAGTTTAGTTAAACTTATTAATAAAAGTTAATCGAACGCGGTATAAACTATAATTATATTACTATACTTATCGGTTTTACTTTTAAAAATAAAAATTAAATTTAAATTTATCGGTTTATATACGACGTTTAAACCGATAAACTTAATATATCTTAAATTTAACGGTTTAACTATACCGATAAGCTTAAATAAAGTTTTAATTAAAATAACTAGCTAACTTTTTAAACTTACTAATAAATTTTTTTTACGTTTTATACTATTCTCGCGAAACGAAAACTCGTTTCGAACGACCGGTAAATAATTAAGTCTACGATACTAAATATTCTCGCGACGGTCGGCGATAACGACGCCGACGAAAAAAACAACGACGAAAAAACAAACGATAAATTCGTAACGAAGTATAAATTAACCGAGTTAAAAAACTCCGTTAAAAACGTTTAATTCGATATTATTATCTTAAATAAATATTAAATAATCCGCCGTTAATATAATTCGTTCTAGTAATTAAACTTTTACTTAAAAAAAAAGTCTTTACTATTTATTTCTACGACTTTTTTTTTAAACTAGATTAACGATTTTATAAAAATATTTTTTTTTATCGTATAACTTACCCGTATCGACTTTCCGATTAATAATTTTTTCGATATTACTTAAAATAATTTTAATTTAAATAAACTATTTTAAAACGACGATATTATACGCGACTACCCCGGCTTCGTCGAAATTTAAGTTAAGTAAAATAAAAAACAAATAAACCGGCTATAGAAGTATAATAATACGGTTTTACGAAACGTTAATATATAAAATAACTAGTCTAATAAAGTTTTTAACTCGTTTTTATACTAAGCTTTAAAGTATATCTAAATACGGCGTTTTATAAAAACGCTTTTAAAGCTTTTTATAAACGAAACTATTTACTTTAACGCGGATATTTTTAAGTATAAAGTTACTATAATAGTCGTTCGGCCCGAAGTTAAGTTAGAAGACGTTTTAACGAAAGCTTTATTTCTTAAGTCTTAGCTCGACGACGATAGCTTTAATAATCGGCCGTCTTACCGTATATCGGCTTTATTTTTTTTTAATTTAAATACCGTTATATTATTTAATACTAAAAAGCTAATTACGTTCGAAACTAAAGATATAACCGTTACGAAAAATAAAAACGGTATATTTTTTTATTAATAATATATATCGACGGATCTTTTTACGTTTTTACTTAAAAATCGGATCGAAACGGTTATATTTATAATTCGTTACTCGCCGGTACTTTACGTAATTGTTATACTCGTTATAAAAAATAAACTAACGAACCGCCGTTTTATTTTAATAGTCGATTAACTTTAAACTTAATAGTAAGTTTTTATTAATAGTTTTAAACTTATTAGCTTACGAGTTTTTTTTAACTTATAAGTTTAATATTAATTATTTTTTAAACTCGTTACGATTATTTTTACCGAATTAAACTTTATTATCGAGTCTATTCGCTCGTAATATAAGTTTTTTAAACGATCGGCCGTTTAATATAAGTTTAATAACTTTACCGTTAACGTAAACGTATATATTACTTTTTTATCTTTAAATAGCTATAGCTTTAACTTTTATTATTACTACTACGTTAAAATTATTACTTAATTTACTTAGTCGTATAATAGTTTATATTAAGCTATAAGCCGAAACGTTCGTTTTAGCTAAAACTACGAAATAAAATAAACTTTAGTAAAAATAACAAACTTTTTTTAAAATACTTAAAAAGATATATTCTACTATAAGTAACTCGAATAACTAAAGTTTTTAATATTTATCCCGCCGGTTCTTTAAAATAATCTTCGAGACGTAGTTTTATTTAAGCTTATTAAAGCCTAGTAAAGCTAGCCGTTTAATCGGTTAATTTAGTCGTATATTTTTACTATAAAACTAAAATAGTACGAGTCTTTTAAATATATAACGATAAATAACTAAATTATATAAGTAATAACGACCGTATTAAAAGCTAATAACGACGACTTATTAAATAAAATAAAAGACTTTATACTTTTTATTTTATCGTTAGTTAAATCTAACGCCGACGTTAACGATTTTATATCGTTTTACCGCGTTATTAAGTCCGTTCGGAAATAAATTAAAAAAGTTACCGAGGTTGCTTTAGCTATAAAAAAATCGAAGAAAATTAAAAATAAATAACTAGCGTAAAATCCCGACGATAAAAATAACGACGACGTAAATAATAACGAGGATAAAAACGGTTAAAACGATTAAGTCGACGACGATATTAATAATAAAAACAATAACGATAAAAACAATAATAATAAAAATAATAACGATAGTAACGACGGTAATAGCGATAACGGTAGTAATAACGGCGGTAATAGTAACGACGATAGTAGTAACGACGGTAATAGTAACGGCGGCGATAACGATAACGACGATAGCTTTAATTAAAGTATTCTTTATAAAACGCGAAAAAAACGACTTACTAAAAATAATATCGCGCTTAAGTACCGAGTTAAAAAGTTACGTTTAATAAATTTTATTTTAAACGACTATAACGAAAATAAATAAGCTATTATAGACTTTTTTAATAAATTTCGGAAAAAACCGTCTTAGCCTATAGGTTTAAAAGTTATTATTCGACGGGCTAACTTATTTACGTTAATAAAAGCTATAAACTCGAAAAAAATATCGACGCTGTAACGAGTAACGTTTAAACCTATAAACTTAACTCCGGCTATAAAAATACTAAAATCGATATAAATAAACTTAGTAATTATAATATACTCGTCTATTAATATCGATACTAATATACGTAATTTTCCCCGTTTTATAATATTTAAACTTAAACTAAAAGCTACTAATACTAATATTACTTTTAATAAACCTTTAAATAACTTTAACTTTAACTTTATATTTAAAAAAATACTACTAATCCGTCGACGGGCTTTAACTACTACTACGAGTAAACTTACGAATTTTTCTCCGTCTTTAATAATATAAAAGATCGATATTAACCCGTTCGATAACTAAAACGTAGCCGTAAAAAACTTAATACTAAAAACCGTTAAAGTTTATAAGTCGAAAGAAATAATTAAGCCCGGAGATTCGAACTTCGAAGTAGTTAAAAGTACGTCTATTAATAATTTAAATAATATAGATAAAGTTTTATCGTTCGTCGAAGATATAAACGTAATATTTTAGCCCCGCGATAATATATTTTAATTATCGAAAAAGACAATAACGTTAATATTTTTACGGTAATTTATTTTTTAACGTAGTCCCCGTTTAACTAATAAAAATAGCCCGAACGGTACGATCGATAAGACTTTTTATTTAAGTCGGGTCCGCGCGTTTTTATAACTTCGTGTTATAAAAATAATAAAGTAATTGTTTTATTATTTTTTAAATATTAATATCTTTTATTTTTATTATTTTCGGTTAGATTTTATTTTATATACTTTTTACGTATTATTTTTTATTTTTCGTTTATAACTTTTTTTTTTTTTAAAGTTTTTAATAAAATTAAACTTTATATTTTTACTATTAAAATTTATTTTTTAATAAATACTAAAACAATATTAAAACCTAAATAAAAAAACGAAAAATAAATACTAATTATATACTATCGATAATAATACTTTCGTATTAAATTAATTTAAAATTAAACTTTTAAACTTATCGGTTTCAAAATATTCTAACCTATAAATTATACTATTTTATATTTTTATCTTAAAGTATTTAGCCTATCGGTTTTAAATATTTTAAAACTTATAAGTTAAAGTATTATATTATAAAAAAAAATTAAAAATTTAAAAAATAATAACTTTATAAGTAAATAATAACTCGAAAAAAAATAATAACTTTATAAAAAAATAATAACTCTATAAAAAAACAATAACTAAAAAAAACAATAACTAAAAAAAACAATAACTCGAAAAAATAATAACTCGAAAAAACAATAACTCGAGAAAAACAATAACTCGAAAGGATAATAACTCGAAAAAAAACAATAACTCTACAAAAAAACAATAACTCGAAAAAAGACAATAACTCGAAAAAAGACAATAACTCCATAAAAAAACAATAACTCGAAAAAAGACAATAACTCGAGGGGGGATAATAACTCGAGGGAGACAATAACTCGAGGGGGATAATAACTCGAGGGGGATAATAACTCGAGGGGATAATAACTCGAGGGGGGACAATAACTCCACAAAGGGACAATAACTCGAGGGGGGATAATAACTCGAGGGGGGATAATAACTCGAGGGGATAATAACTCGAGGGGGGATAATAACTTTTAATTCTTAACTTAATTTTTCTTTATAATTAAAGACTTAATAAAACGGGTTTTAATTTTAAGTTTTAACTTTTACTTTTTAATTTTTAATTTTTTAATTTCTATTAAAGATTTAATAAAACGGTTTTTAATTTTAAGTTTTAACTTTTATTTTTTAACTTTTAATCTTTTAATTTTTATTAAAGACTTAATAAAACGATTTTTAATTTTAAGTTTTAACTTTTACTTTTTAACTTTTAATTTTTTAATCTCTATTAAAAACTTAATAAAACGGTTTTTAATTTTAAGTTTTAACTTTTACTTCTAACTTTAATATTTTAATCTCTATTAAAGATTCTATAATAGTATTTAATATCTAAAGTTATTTTATAGTTGTTTTAACCTTAAATTATATTAAAAAGTATAAAAAAGTTAAAGACTAAGATATTAAACTTAAGGTAAACTTAAGGTAATATATAACTTATATACAAATTCTAAAATATACCCTATTATTTAGTAGTCTTATATACGTATATAACTCATATACGTCAGGAATAGAAACTAAGCTAAAGCTTTTATCGGGCCCGTTTATTTTATCTTTAATCTACTATCGATAAACCTCGCGGCGCGAGTCTTCTTCGGTTATTACAAGGGATAATAACTCGAGGGGGGATAATAACTCGAGGGGACAATAACTCCATAAAGGGACAATAACTCTATAAAGGGACAATAACTCGAGGGGACAATAACTCGAGGGGACAATAACTCGAGAAGGGATAATAACTCTTAATTTTTAACCTAATTCTTTTTTATAATTAATTAATCTACTATTTAAGTTATTACGTTCTTATAGCTTCCCTAGAAACACTCTACCTTCTATTACTCGTACACAAAAAGTCTATATAACGCACCTTTGCACAGCCACAAGTTGTGCCACCCAAAGCGGGACACAGGTGGGGTAGAGGTAAGACTTCGTAAGGCTAAACGTCTATCTACAAGCAAAGTGTAAATACAAGACGTATGTCGCAAAACACTTGAATGGTATACTTCTAGCGCCGTTTACCTCCAAGCAAAAAACAAAGGCGAAATGGATCTCCAGGATGTAGCCCGTCTCTGCGGCAAATGCGACAGGCTCTTCGCCACGACAGAGAGTCTGCAGAAGTTTGCTGATGCTTCAGATGGCCTCCAAGGCGTGTTCCATGGGCAGCTGTCCGAGCTGATGAGCAACAAGAAATGTGCTCTCTGTTCGCTGATTGTCAAAAATCTCGACGTCCAGCTCTCGACAGAGCTTTTTACAAAAGGAACCAGCATTGCAGACTACGAGAGCACTGGAGAAGTATGGCTTAGCATAGGCTATTTCTTGCCTCTGGATGATGATATCGAGTTCCCTGTTCCATGGGACACTCCGCTTTCTAGTCTGGAAGCGAATCTCCTGTTTAGTGGTGCTCATCAAGATGAGCCCACTATGACTTCTGTCTCTCTAAGCTTCTTTCAAATCCCAGGTATGGACTCTCTGAGACGAAGGATTCGCACAGGCTGAGAATACTAACAAGCTCTTCTTCTGCAGGCGAGGTGGATTCCTCACAGACAAAGCGTAAGCATGATGCCTTCCACCTACAAAGTAGACATATTTGCCTGACCTTGAAGTTGCCCCTGATCATCTAAAGCCTCTGGATGGATTTTATCAGTCCCCGGACTTTTGGAAAGATGTGGCATTTACCCAGCCTATTCGAAACATGGTAGCCGAGTGCCGACACCATCACTCGCGATGCCGGGGCACAGAAACGTCATTCCTCCCCCGCGCTGTTCTCGACGTGAGCACCTGCAATAGCAATGGTGTTGTTCGTCTGCACGAATCATTGGCGGGTGAACAGGACGACTACGTTGCCTTGAGCTACTGCTGGGGCGGCCCCCAGACGATCGTCACGACAACAAAGAATCGCAGCACGCACCAGGGGCAAGGCATCCTGCTGGCAGATCTTCCGCGGTCCTTCGCCGATGCTGCCCGCATTACGGCGCAGCTCGGCATCTCGTATCTCTGGGTCGATGCGCTCTGCATCGCCCAAGACGACGAGGCCGGGAAGGCGCGCGAGATCGAGAACATGGGTGACATCTATTCCCACGCGACTCTTGTCGTGCTCGTGTCAGGCCTGGCACGCGCCGCGAACGACGGGTTTCTCCATTATTTGGACGAGATTGCCGTTGTGCCCGTCCTGAGTCGCCCGGCAGGCCCAGAGGGAGGCTCAGAGGGAGACGGCAAGCCAGCCAACCGAGACGAGCCGCAGGTAGTGCGACTCGCACTTTGTCGCAACACCAACTTCTCGCCGCCGCTCAACAGACGCGGCTGGACGTTCCAGGAGCGGAATCTGTCGTCGCGCCGCCTCGAGTGCCGCGGCGCAGCCGGCATCTCGTTGCGGTGCATCGAGGCCGCCAGCCACTTTGCGTGCAATGCCTGGGTGCCCAACGAGGTTGCCAACGACAACGAGCTCTTCTACGACGACGATGACAAGATCGGGCGAGGACGAGACGGTGTGTCCACGTGGCACGAGCTCGTGATAGACTACTGCTTCCGAATGCTCTCGTTCAAGGAGGACCGCCTGCCGGCCATTGCTGGCCTCGCCAAGCAGCATGCTGCCCAATTTCGCGCTCGGGCGCAAGCACATGCACAGGTGAAAGACCAGGCCGCGGTCTCCGCCTCCTCCGCTTCTTATCTTCCTGCCACGGACGACAACGACACATACTTGGCCGGCCTGTGGAAGAGCCAAATTATCGACGACCTGATGTGGTTTGCGCATGTGCCGCAGGACTTGAAGCTCTCCCTGGATGACTACCGCCAGCCGGGCTGGTCGTGGCTGTCCGTGCTCGATCATCGACGTGGGCAGATCACCGGCATCGTGGGCATGAAAACGAAGATCCAGGACGTCGTGGCCTGCGAGGCCCGCCTGGTCGGGCACGACCTGCGCCTCGCTCATCCGGACGCACCCTTTGGCCGCGTCCTCAGCGGCACCCTGGTGCTCCGCGCCAAAATTGCACCGGCCTCGGCAGCCTATTGGGCCGCACCCCGGTCCGCCGTCGTCGATGATCCGTCTCCGTACCGCCTGACAGACGAAGAGAAAAATAACCAGTTGCACCTGCTCTGGCTTCAAAGCGGCCAAATGTACCATCCCATGAGGCAGCGAAGGCAGTATTATAATAGAGGTCTATTGGTCCTTCCATATCGAGATGGCAATCATTCCTGGAAACGATTGGGGACATTTACAGTTTGGTCAGATGGGCCAGAGAATCTGCTCTATGATTGGGATGCTATCGGACATCAAAATATCAATTTAATATAATCGAAGCGCCTTTGCGGACATGAACTTTCACGATTGTAGCCTCGGTAATAGCAAAATAATATATCCTAAGTAAAGATAAATATCTATTTGTATTTATTTATTTGAATATTTTCAAATATTACATTCATTCCCTGGTACCTGTCATATAGAGTTATTAAGCAGCACATCTTATGAGTATTGTCCTTTTTTATAGGTATTAGGTTAGTTAGAAAGTAGACAGCCAGTGTAAAAAGGGGTTATTAGGGTTATTCCTCGTTAATGCAATCACACAAAAACATAAGCATAGTTCAAAGATAGAAGTCTTGTTCCGATTCGCCTTCAAGTACCCAGCCCGGCAATAGTTGAGAAGTACTTAGAAGAGTCGTAGGGACTTTCTAAAAAATATGACTAAAATAATTTCTTCTAAATAAAAGGTAGTTCCAATTCCGTTTTATCATTGTCGGTAACAACAGTTTTACGAATATATCATTAATTTCGCTACGATATATCTCGATATTCCTAATAGTATATACGATAATAAGTATTATAATAATTTAAAACTCTATCTAGAGTTTATAAGAATTACTATTTATTACACCCTTAAGTGCGAATCCAAACTCCGTTATCATACCTATCCATCCACTGTACGAACTCATTACCTCCATTAGCCCAACCTTTAATGCCTTCAAAAAGAACTAGGCTTTTTATCTCTAAGTCTGCCATATCGTTAATATAATCCGCAAACCATCCAGCCGCTCGAGTTCCTCGACCACGTGAAGACCCTATTAATGTCAGTTCTATGTATAGGGTGAGATATGTTTGTATGAAAACAATTTAACCTACCGCAGTACCATATCACTTTGTGCAGACGAGCGGCCTTGAACATTGCGTAGACAGTTGAGATAGTTGGCCACAGACTCTGCGCCGGCAGGTTAATAGATCCACGGATTGTTCCGCCCTATAGAAAGTCAATAAGTTATTGGAATACATAACACGTGATAGATGTTAAATAAATAATATGTACCTCATAGTCAGTCCGTCTTAGATCGACAAGGACAAAGTCTTTGCCAGCGATACTTTTACAGTCCTTGAGCAGACTTAGGACTTCGTCGCGAGAAATGTGCTGGGCTTTTGTTTTTGGCTCTGGGTATGCGGCGTGCCACGGCAGTGCTCCTTCTAATCCAGCTTGTGTAGTAGATGTCATTATGATATTTCGGTAGTTATGTCGGCTGCTGCTAATATATGACAGACAGTAGAGAATTTCTGAAGAGCATGAAGAGTTTATATACCCTATAGAATATAAACACATATTGGCAGCTATATATTCTAAACTGACTTTGCTCGGGCTTATGAGTGAATTTAACGCGATTTGGGTATCAAGTCGGGTACTCGTCACTCCTTGATTCTGATTGGCTAATCTTGTACTAGGATGACCGTATCACTCCCTACTTCTGATTGGCTAAAGGGGTTTGATTTTTCTCTGCCCTCAGAAGATATTTTGTCGACTTTCGTGCCCCGTACTAGCAATTGCCATGTTCCGTAAAGTATATTGTCGATTCATTGTTTTTGCAACTGGATTCCTAAGCCGTTCAAGGGTATAAAAGTACAATACATTTCTTGTTGGAGTACCACTTTCACTCACCCTTCTGTCTACTACTAAGAAATTATTTTATATTATCTCAGGTTACCGCAGCGTCACAACAAGAACCTGTGGCAGCCGTCACTAATAACTCGAACATGAGTACTACAAACACACCGGACAAGATCACTGCCCATGCGGCCAGCACAGAAGATGCTGAGAAGCAAAGTGGACAGGATATGGACAACGACCGTCCAGGGAGCGTGTCGGCCTTCAAGGCTCTCGGATGGTTGGACCGGTTTCTTGCCGTCTGGATCCTCCTTGCTATGATTGTCGGTGTGTTGTTGGGCAACTTTGTTCCCCAGACGGGGCCAGCACTACAGAAGGGCAAATTTGTAGGGGTCTCGGTCCCCATAGGTAAGTCAGTTGCGGCTGGAGAGTCGTAAAGTCTACGCTAAGCTACAAGTCTCATCCTTCAACTGTTAACCACGAACAGCAATTGGACTTCTGGTTATGATGTATCCGATCTTGTGCAAAGTTCGCTACGAATCGCTACACGAGCTCTTTTCCCATCGCGGCATCTGGAAACAAATAGCTTTCAGTGTCTTTGTCAACTGGGTGATTGCCCCGTTCTTAATGGTATACAATTCTACTTCTCCTTTCCCTTGCATGATATAACCGATATAAAGACATAGTTGACATATTCGTTATGATTATTCTAGTTGGGCTTGTCTTGGGCCTTTCTCCCTGATAAGGCTGACCTGCGAACAGGTCTGATTTTGGTCGGCCTCGGTCGGTGTATTGCTATGGTACGTGTTTCATATGTGATTGTGTATTTCTCTCCGGTCGGAAGAGAGAGAGTATTTATTAATATTCGGTTATCACAGGTTTTAATATGGACGGGCCTGGCGGGCGGCGACAACGAATACTGTGCTATTCTTGTCGCCGTCAATTCAATCCTACAGATGGTGCTCTTCGCCCCGATGGCGATTTTCTTCATCCGCGTTATCAGTCATGATAGCGGCAGGGTCGACGTCTCGTATTCTGTTGCGGCAACAAGTGTGGCGGTTTTCTTAGGTATCCCCCTTGGCGCCGCGATTATCACGCGTCTCAGCCTACGCGCTCTAGCAGGCGAGGCTTGGTACGAGCGAGTCTTTATCCGATGTGCTTCGCCGTGGTCGCTCATCGGATTACTCTATACAATTCTGGTCTTGTTCGCGTCCCAGGGACACGCCGTCATTCACCAGATCGTAAGTGTTGTACGTGTCGCCGCACCGTTAGTTGTCTACTTCGTCGTCATCTTCTTTGTTACCCTGTGGGTTACATACCGCATGGGTTTCGGCTATGCTCTAGCCGCAACACAAAGTTTCACGGCCGCAAGCAACAACTTTGAACTGGCGATCGCGGTCGCAGTGGCAACGTTTGGTCCAGACAGTGACCAGGCACTTGCATCAACAGTTGGGCCACTCATAGAGGTTCCTGTTCTACTGGGTCTGGTTTACGTGGTTCGGTGGATTGGAAAGAGATGGAACTGGAAGAATTAAACACATCATAGGACTTTATTCATTGTGAAATTTCAACTGTATAGATCTGTGTAAATAGCGGCATATGTATGGTGAGACTTCTTGCGCTCAACTTTATAATAGATACTAATATTCTTTTATTTATCAAATCCCCCATGCTGTTGATAGTCTCGTAGCCGCCGCTGCTGGTTTTCGAATAATTCTGTTTGACGAGTCCGCGATAACCGTTAAGTGTCGCGAAATAGAACCTTGCTGATGGGGTAATATTGTGAGACACAACAAAGATGCCACGAAAAATAACGGTTGTTGCCGTAGCCTATTTTCTAGGGCATGTTGGCGGGAAGGGAATAGTCGATAACATGCTTAAACGGCCATGTGAATAGGGTGTGAACCTGGCGAGGTCATCAAAAAGTCTTAACACTACTGTACTTCGCACATAGCTGCACGGTGGGGTACTTCTTGACTGTATATGTTTGGGAAATGTTGAGCATATGTTAGTAAAAATACGACGAATCTATAGCTGTAAGATAGATTTTATTATAAATTGTCGTCGTTTTCGTTACCGTAGTTAATATAGTGTTTTCGGTAGGTATTATTACGATTAATACTTTAAAAAAATAACGCTGAAAAAAGTTTATTTTAAAAAGACTCGTATATATACGTGGCATATACTAAGCATATGCTAAGCATATACTACTATCGTACAGAGTTAAATCCTTTATATAATAACGTTCACTTTCGAAACCCGTTTACAACTATACAACGATATTATATTTAGTTAATAAAATATATTTTAATACAATTTTCTATAACTTATTTTCTTTAATATTAAAAGAGGTATATTCGCGTAGCATATCCTGATATTCGCGAAGCATATACTTAGCACATGCCTAGCTTTTCCAGTTGGCTATGTACCCTACAGTGCGCCATAATGTTAGTGGATACCCGCCAAGACTTTTTGATGACCTCGCCAGGTGTACACCCGCTCCACTTGGACGACGCAAAAGCCCCGGAGCCCTCTCGCTAGGAGACGGAGGGCGATTCCGTGCAGGCTCTTCCAGTCTAAACACAAAAGGTATTTCACAACTCTAGTAGATTTTTTTGGTTTCCAAGCAACAGCTTATTCATTCTTTAACGCAGAAAATGAGCGAGACGTGGGCGACAATTTGAAATTATTATATGTAAGCAGAATAAACTCTCGTTCATGGAAACACTGGTAAATGACTGTTACCTTTATTTTATTGCTGTCATCTATTCTCCTAAACTCCATACTCCGAACTGTTACGTATAACGTCCTTTAACTTTCACTTGCGAAGGATGAATTCTAAGTCAGAAGACTTTTCGCACGAAATCTTGATCACCAACTATTCTTCTTCTTATTGGCTCTAGGCTCGAAACTGTAGCCCAGTCTTCTAGAACGATGAACATCTCTACGAGAACGGACGACAGACTACCTCACACTACTAAAAGTCGAAGTACTAGTCACAAGTTTTCTCAAACCCTTTGAAGATATATTGTTTCACGGATACGACAGCTACAACAGAAATAAAGCGTATACATACGAACAAAAGAAAAGGCTATTAAAAATCAACAAGGTTTTATCATGTCATCAAAGATATCATTAGATCGAATGATAGCTAAAATATTTGCTTCCTGTGATAGAAATCCGGACGAAACTCAAGCAAACGTATCAGCACTGCATGCAGGTACGAGGAATCCTGTAGTATCTGTGGTCGATGAACCATCGGGTGATTCAATAGAGAACCAGCTCTGTCCCACGCCACCACCGTTGGACCAGAGCCAAGCGATAGGAATGGCGTCACCCTCGTTCAAATCAACAGCAACGTTACCACTGTAGTATCCAGCACCGGTCCGACTTGCCTGGAAAGCTGTGTTTGCGTCGTTCCATGTGCTATACGACACATCGCCAATCCACAGATATCCATAGTTGTCAATGTAATCACCAGACGAAGACAGGTAGTAAGTACCTGTTTGTCTGGCCACAAAAAACCCTTGGAACAACAGAGCTGACTGTTCACTGTCAAAGGTGTCTCCGTCATCGAGATAAAGGTATGTGTCACTGCCAGGCCAGTACGGTGTTGAGAATGTAAGAGATGCTAACGACCCTGACGACAAAACCAAAGGACGAGCTGGGTTACTAGGGCTGAAGTAAGCTGCCGTGAAGCCACCATCGACCAGATTTGCGTCGTAAGGGGAGTCGTAGCGACGGTAGGGGGCGGCACCAGTAGTGGCAATAGTAGTTGCGGTTGCGTACTCTGTCTCAATGACGACGGAGACTGAGACCGACACTGATGTAAAGGTGCTCGTTGAAACGGATACGAATGAAGATGTCACCGTGGCACCGGGCGTGTATGTTTCCGTGGCGGTGATCACATGGATGTTGGGCGCTACTGATATCGTCGTCGTTTCGGTTATTGTAGGAGTCGGCAACGACAGGCACGAGCATATGCTTGAGACAGCAGACTCGGGCCATTCAGCAGGAATTTGGGTGGGCTGTCCAGTATTGAAGGATAGTTCCCGTTTATCTGGGACTCTTGTTGAGACGGGAAAGTCAGCAGAACTTTGAACACTTGAAATGAAGCCACCGGAGCCCGAAGAAGTGGGTGGTTTGGCGGTGTAGGCACTATCAAGGCACGACAGCGTCAATGTGGAAGTCGTCAGAGTTGTAGTAGTTGTCGAGAAGCTGACGTCTGTTGAAGTAACGGTAGTGTGCGATGACCGCAATTCTTCTGAAACTACCGTGGAGGTAACTGTAGATGCTGTCAAGGTAGATGAGACAACCGTCACTGATGCGGACGGGGTCACGGAGACGGTAGAAATACTGCAAAGTTAGTGGCTATTTCTAGATGCATAACCATCACTAAGGACTCACACAGTCGTGGTTGAAGCAGAGAGAAATTCCAGGCAAAATGTCGTGGCACTGACGTCTTGTTGTAGAGCTGTGAGAACAGCCGAGTTGGCGACACAGAATGCGTCCTTTCCGGGCCTGCACGGGTTTGCCTGTACCAACACCGGGGCAATTGGTACGAGGCCGTAGATGGCACCAAGGAGATTATTGAACCGCATCTTTGTCAGCCGAAAAAGTGGTCTGGATAATAAGTTCTGACAACAAAACTTGAAAATTGTGACAATCTGCACTGCTTTATATCATTTGAATGTAAACCCCTATTCTATCCTTCATTGTCCGAACTACCCGTAACTTTCATGAAGCAAGCACGGCTTGTTTATTTCAGCACTATTCAATTTGGTAAGCACGAACGCCACTGGTCTATTGTAAATGAGGTATCGAAATTTATATCCAAATCTGGTCTCTCTTTCCACACCTAGCCCACATGTTGATGTCGAACTTGTTCCACCTGACGCTAAGATCTGCGCTTGCATGGGCGGAGAACTCCAGCCGGGCCTGTTCAGGGGTGGCGATGGGGTTAGCAGCCATTTCTGCAGGGGTACCTTGCACGATTATTGTCTTGTTTTCCCAATATATTGATCTGATGGAATTGAGCGTAGTGGTGAAGTTTTGCTAACTCACGCGACGCCTCCCGGGCATATTTTTTATTGCACGGTTTAGCTTCTGGTATCTGGTTATGATATAGTTTTTGCGTATGCCCAACACGTAAGGAATCAAAACATCATTTTTATCAGCTGTAACGCAACTTCAATTTACCGGCTTGGTCATCGGAAAGAACCGCCAGTAACGAATTAAGATCATGATAACTATTATTCAAAAAACACTCCAGTTCGGGTTCTATCAAAGATAGCAACAGATTTGTAAATTCGTCTAGTGGACTACTTCGTATACAGAACAATTTTTAAAAGAAGTAAAAGTATCGAATTATGACACACACTCGCGATCGTTGTTCCACGGATCGTAGGACGGAACAAGTTTGTTCTCTCGTATTTTCTGTCGAACTTTGCGCTCGTGTCTTATGAACCGCAACGAGTAACAGTAAATAGCCTTAATATCATAGTGTAGCTGACGGTGGTCGTACGCCAGCTGATCGGCATAAGTATCGTTCTTCAGAATAGGAACATACTGATATAAATATCCTAGCATCATAACTAGTTTGCCTGACACCATTTCACCATCGTCTTCGGGGTCGAGATCGAGCATGCTATCAATGAGTGCGTCCATCAGGTCGCATAGTCGGGGGAAGTAAACAGGGCTGCTCTGGGTGTTGGCGCGATCAGAGCACGATTCGAGCTGGCCGTTATCGAGAAGTTTTGTTGAGAAGCCCCAGTCGGCTGCATTCATTAAAAACGTGTGTGTATCTGGGAAGGCAGGGTGAACCAGACGACGATAAGGCTTGCATTCTTTGCTGCTGTGGAAGCAGAATACGTCATTACTTCGACCTTCCGCCTCAGCCCAACCATTGTCAAGCAGCACTTTTGCGGCGATGTGGATGTCTTTGACTAGCAGATAGAGGTCGAACAAGACTGTGGGGACGCCATAATGGGCGACGGCGTCTTCGAACCAGCAAGTGTAAGCCACGTTGTGTTTATATAAAATGTAGCAAGGCGCGTAGCGTGTATCCATAGCGAGTACATCAGAAAGTCGTCAAGCTGTTTGGATAGTGCGATAATATGTCAATAGAAGAGTTGATGAACAAAGCGATAAGATTTGAGGGGTGGATGGGGGATACTAAAGATTTAGGGACTTCCTAACGAACCGCAAAGAAAAGCTCCCCGAACCGCAAAATAGTGGATGTTGGTGGAGAAAATAAAACCGGGCCCTAAAAGATACTTTTAAAATTGCAGGGCTATATAGTCAGATGTGGGTACCTTTCGGAGTGACGGGTTTTTATCGTTTACGGCGTTTTATCGTCTTTATCTGTAGGTAATTTCGTTATCGCCTTATAATTTTTTAACTACGTGACTATTTTCTTTTTCTTAATTTTTCTTCTAAGCATCGCGACTTTTTATTTCTCCTTTCTACTACTATTACTGTTATTATAAGCGACGACGTACGCCTTACACTCCTTCTACCGTACGGTGGCGGTGAGGGCGATGGCGACGCCTATAGTAAAACGCCTCCGCTAGTCTTTTTTGCTACTTTTGAAAAAGCTAAAGCTTCTATCGATACCTACGTTTTATAGGGCGGTTATTGCTTTATTATTAATAAGTAAATCTTTTTAAAAGTACCTAAATACTACTTATTTATATATAATAAATACCGTAAGCCGAAATCGAAGATTATAGTATACTTATCGAAAAAACGAATTATATTTACGTAAATAACTAGTTACCCTTTTAAAGTATCGATAAAATTTATCGATAATACCGGCTTTTAGCGTATCAACGTTATACTTTATATATATAACTATCCGCGCGCGATACTTAGTATTTTCCCGTTTTAACGTCGTTTATTACTTAAAAATAAAAAAAAAGAAATTATTACTATATACAACACTAGTATTCGGCTTCCTTAAATCTTACGTACGCTTAATATTTAAAGCGTAATAAAAAAAAACATCTATAATATCGTATAAAAACATAAGCTCGAAGAGCTTTATAGCAATACCCCTATCTAGTAGCTATATAAGGTATATTATTACTACTTTTCTTCTTTTTCTTTTTACTTCTATTAATATATTTAAACAACTATTAAATAATCTAGCCTATTACTACAAAAACCTCCGCGACGACGATAGTATTATTTAGTACCTCTTTATCGCTTTTATTTTTACTTAATAGAATTATATTAAATTATACTATATTTTCTAGCTCGACTATACGTACAAAACGAACCGATTTAATATACCACTCTTTAGTATTTACGGTATTATACTATTTAAAAAAGCGTTTTAAGTCGTTTATGTGTTTTTAAACAACGAAAAAAAAAAAAAACACGTATAGGCAATTAATCAGTTATTTTTATATATCGCTATTTTTACCGACCGTCTCTCTAGGTACATCGTTACCGATCGCGACTTTGCATTAATTAATACTTTAAAGTACTACTTAATTAACGTAAGTATCCCTTACTTCTTCTACCGATGGCACGTTTATATAAATATATTAATAAAAACGAAGCGATTTTTCCCGAAACTTAAGAAAAAAAGCGCCCACGTCGCTTTTTTTCGATACTATACTTTTAAAGAGTTTCTTTAAATATAGGTCGGCTTACTTTCTTATACTACTAAAGAGTAGTATAATTAACAGCACGAGGCCTTTATAAAACGGAATCCTAAAGCGGTAGCTTATACGAATAAAACCTAGCTAGTGCCTTTTAAAAAAAAACTCGTCTTTCATTAGGTAAACTAAATATAATACTTTAGGCATACTATTACGTTAATAGTCGAGTCGTTTTATACTTCCTTTAAAGTATACTTCTTTTTTTCTATAAGTAATTTAACGTTTATATTTCGACGTCTAATATAATAGTAGGCTAATTAAAAACGAAAGATTACCGTTACAAAGTCTTAGATAATAACGCGAGCAAATATATCGTCTTTTTCGTAGTTTCTCGCCTATATCAATACCCGTATCGTCCCCCACGCTATCCGCTATATTAAAGACATTATTAAAACCCTCCCGAGAGACCTTACTTTTAGTCTCATATACCTATCGCCCTGCTCGACGCATTTTGGCTTGCTTTACAAGCATGTAATTACAAAGCATAAGCATACACAACAAGTACTCCTTTTCGACTTAATACACAAACGGTAGAGGTGGCATAAAAGTATACAACTTCTACTTGCTCCTGCGCATGTCCAAGAGCCTCTCTCTATCTACGGTAGAAGCCGCCTAAAAAGCGCGATTGCTACGACGCCAACGACACACAAAAGGAACCACGGGAATACAAGTACCGCCAAGTTACCGTCGGGCTTTAAATACACGATTACAAAAAAACGCGCAAAAGCCTTTTTACCGTACCGGTCTAATACACCGTCGCAAACAGTACCTGCGCGTACGTACAAGCGCTATTCATTAGGGTTTAACGACATTAACGAGTTTGCTACACTAGATCTTACTTCCACTAAATTTGAGAGCACAATTAATGCTCAATTACTAGGTAAACAACGGGCCAGAGCAGAGTACGATCGTAAGATGAAAGAGTTTTTGGCGGAGGAGGAGGTGTGATGATTACTATGGTGATGCGGTGTTTTTTTTAGAATCTTTGTATATTGATTTTTGCATGTATCTACTAGATAGTTAATGTACCTTTTTTCTCCACTCAGGTGTATCTACTATTTTGCGGTTCGTTGGCCTTTTCTTTGCGGTTCGTTAGGAAGTCCCAAGATTTATACTGTTTGCTCATGAAAGGTATTTATGGCGCGGGGTTTAAAATCATATGATATTTCTTGTTTTTTCTTTCGACCTTGTTTGTATTATCTGGAAGAACACTTTTATACTTTATTTCGAGCCGGCAATCACAGCAAAAATAAATAGATATTTCTCCAATAAAATTAAATTTGTTTTTATTTAAATGTAGTGTTAATTTCTTGATCAAAAGCAACAAGTTCTGAGCTTTATTGCAGCAACAATTCTACAGGTACGTTGAGAACAGTTTTGATTAGTAAAACTTGAACTGTGCTACTAAATAACAGTGCCGCTGGCAGGCGTAGATCACTATCACCATGATATACTTCATCTATCAATCTAGGTGCCGATGTTCTATCAAGTCTACAATAATAAAGATGAAGGCCAACTGCTCTAAGTGGCGGCATATAGTCACGTGATATATCGCGACCTGTAACAAATATTAGGGAGAATTAGTCGCGTCAATTGTACTGACTTATCAATTGCATCGCGCGGTCCTTACAACTACGATGACAAGTCCCGCGGACGTCATGCAACCAGAAGGCCCCAACACGGTGATCATACAAGCCGCGTCGGCTGTCGGTGCTGCCTTGGGCCGATCACATTATGCCATTATGGGTGGCGCTGCGTGTGCTCTGCTCGGATCGATAAGGAAAACATCAGACATCGACCTAGTCGTTGTAAAAGGCGGCACAGTCTCAGCAAGATCAAGACTGATGAACAGATCCGACTTCAAAGTGGATCCTCGAACGCGACACACCCATTACAGGAGCGACAACGATGTTCCCAACGAAATTTTGACCCCTCCGATGTTGTTTAAGGGAGAGTTTAGCGAATCTACGCCAACAATCGAAGTAGATGGCGTGAAAGTGTTAGAACCGACACATCTCCTCAACGCCAAATGTGGTTCAATCTTTTCGCGCACTAGTCAGCATGGAAGGTTCAAAGATTCCGAGGATATTAAGTTCCTTCTGCGCTTGCATGTACAGAAAGGCTTGAAGATCGTACCGGGTTCGGCAGAAAGCAAAAGAGTACCCGACATCAATGAAGACTTCGTGAAGGAATTCGTACTCTAATTCGGCTGCAAAACTTTATAGCGCCAAGTTTTCAGCCCGATGTAACAAGACTGAAATAAAGTCTGCATGTATAGTTTATTGTTGCATTACTCTGTTTTAGTCATTTTTACATGCTTACATTGTCGTTTTTACTTATTTGTACTATCGGGGTGTTAAGTCAGAAATTTGTTTTGTTGTGACATATCTCAATTCAAAATAGTATGCAAGTGTTATTGTTCAAATCGATCCTATTATCGATTACATCTATATCTATATATCATTCAGATCCATCCACCAACTCGTTCAACAGAATTAAAACCAGTAAACACATCTAGGTGTGGAAGCCCTCGCCGATGCAGTAGGGGATAGGGTAAGACGTGCTAGTGCAAAGTCTGATGACGCCCGTGACCCAGCTCAATTCGCCGAACGACTGGCTGGTGTACGTCGTAGAGTTGAAGGACGTAACGGTGGGGGAGTCAGTGCAGCCGGTAATAACATTGCCACTCATCTCGTGGACATACGGCTGGCTAACGATGACACCGAACACATTAGGAGGGACGTTGAAGCTCAGAGTCTGAGTATCTGTGGTGGTCCAGGTTGCTGTGTATGTGATGGATAGGGTATAAGTCAGGATCTTCTCCAATGTTGCCAAGGATGCCATAACGCCAACAGCCACTGAGTTGGCGACGGAGTATCCCTTAGCGACAGAGACCGATGCGAGTGTGATGTTCTGACCACTGATAACAGGCGAGATAGCAACATCGTGTGAAAGAACTGTGGTGTTTGTAAGAACCTGCACCTCAGTGCTCTCCTCGCAGCCGCGAGTGAGCTTCGAGGAGCGAGGGCTAACCGCCTGGGGGGGAGGCACTGTGAAAATGCCGGCGTCACGAGCCCTGAGGTACTCGAACTCGGAGCTCTTCATGATCTGCGGGTTGCCACTGCCGTCCAGGAGGATCACGTCATCGTGAGACAGAACGTCGGGAGAAGGCAGGGCCGCCGCAAATCCAACAGTAGCAAAATAAGCAGCAAGGAAGATGAGCATCTTGCTAGAAAAGGTAGACTTGAAGGACGTGGCCATTGCGAAGATTGGGAAGTAAAAATTATGATATTATGTGCTTAAAGAGTGAAGTAGTGTAGAGATGCAGTGTATATTTACTTGGAAACGACAGTGTTGATGTAAAGAATGGGTGTTGTTGTAAAAGAATGATTGATGTTTAATGAGTGGTTGTGAGTTGGCTGTGAGCTGATGATGAATATTCAAATTTCTGAGAATGAGATCTTCTGGCCGATATATATACAAAGCTGACACGGGCATGATTTGAAGGCAAGTCTGAGTCTGTTGAAAGCCTTACCATGAGATCACAGAACATGATGACTTTCTACACATGGAAAAACTGAGGCATAATTTGATATCTGGGGAGGTCAAGCTAAACCAGCATTGACTTGGCAAATAGTCTGATCCCAAGCTCTGGCCAGCGCGTTTAGTATTACCATACGAGATTTGCATGAATAACCGATAAGTTCCCGTCTACCGATTGACAGAAGCGGATGAAAACAACAGGGATCAGCTTACAGCCACTGCTCTACGCATTGATAGTTCATAGCTTTCACTCATACAGCCAAGATGTTGTATTTATTAAGCACTTGCGCTAACACAGCCACTGTAGATCAGAGCCGACTGTGCCCCCCCCTAAGGCTATGCACAGTTACCGACGGCATCAATGGCTAGAACTGATACGAGGTCAAAGATCAGATAATGCGGGCCCTTCTAGAAAGATCGGATAGTCAGATCGCATTTTAGGGGTCGCATGACGGAAGGCGGCAGGCATCAGTTCAGATCTCACGAAGATCTGTTCCCGCACATCTTATTAAGTGGGTGTTTCAGATTCGCATATCAATGCACGTCCGGTATGCCAAGTTTCCCTTGGTAAATCGATAACGACCTTGAGGTCACCGATGGGCGAACGGGGGGATCACAGCTACGGAATATGCCTGACGCGCTTCTCTCGGAGAAACTCACAAGTCGAGTTCACCGTCACTTCAATCTGGAAATATATATACTTCATCAGACCGGCGTCTTTCCAATCAATGAACAATCCTCATCCACACACACTCTCTTTTATAACACTCATTCAACGGTCTTTACAACAATCCACCAATTTTCCAACCTAATTTCACTCGTTTGAATAATTTCATAATTACTTTACTTCCTCCTCAATTCATAATGTTTTTCTCGACCGTTGCCTATTTTGCCATTCTTCTGGCCACAGCGTATGTTCTTCCCCACACAACACATTTCAGCCCCAGTATGCTAACCTTTAAGCGCTGCTGATCTCCACGACAGCTGCACTTGCCACAACGGCGACAGCTACAACTGGCGCATGACTACCGTTGCTTGCACAGCTTACAACAACGCCGATTATCAGGTAGAGTTTCTTTATTAGCAGTTATCCACGCTTGTGGACATTTACTAACAATCTACAGTGGGGCGGCGTCGTTTACGATACTCCTTCTGGACGGGTAAGTTCATTCCATAGCACTTGTTAACGGCAATCTCTAACATCTTATAGTGCACACAGGACAGCGCCGACAGCCAGATTGCTGGAGACCAGTGGGAGGAAGCATGTAAGAGCATTGCCACGACTGGCTTCCCGTGCGCCGATGGCCAGGGAACGTGCTTTGCCAACCCGGACGATGTCGAGGGCTCGTGTTAATGTGGAAAATCAACTACTGCAACATGTCTGTGTGTAAGGGGGTTGTGTTGTCTCTGACGGAGCACGCTAGGGGAGAAGGGGTGCCGGATAGGGCTGTGCGTGAAAAAGTAGATAAACCTATTTACAAGATAAGAATGTATTATCGATAGAAGCTCACAAGATAAAAGCTACTCTGTATGTTCTCGATTGATAAGGGTCAGGCACTGACGTCGATTGATATGCGAGATAGACTCAAAACGTAGTAGGAAGTACTCGACACTACATAATATAAACTCATCCTTACTTTCAAGGCCAAGCTAATAGCAATTTATGTCATCTTTATTCTTTGTTGCATTCTATGTCTTATAGACTTCATACTTTTTTCAATGTTAACAGTGTGGTAAATATTTTGCTAGTATTTAGTCTTTTAGTTTCCTCTGTTAAATTAAGTAGACCAAGGCTTTATTTTTGGATATCTTGAAATTGGGTTTAAAAACAATTTCAAATTTACTTCTAAATTAGTTGTTATGTCATCCACGAAATTACAAAATCAATATGAAAACCTACGATGACTTTCATATATTTTATTATTCTAGAAACGTATGATGAACAAAGTGATTGATAGTAAATTATAATATGGCCCAACTATACTATTGAGAGTAGATAACAACATCTATTCACTGCTTACCAAGTCTCCGCATAAGGCCTGAGGTCAAGCTCTTGAGTGAAAGAGTTCTTAGGCTGTGTGTGAAGATACCAATAGGACTCGGCAATCTATATCCCATGTTAATTGACACGCATAATATATGAAATAAGGGTTAATCTACTCACAGAGTCTGGGCTGATCTTTCCATCAGGAATATCAGACAGATAATCTTTCGTTTTCTCAGTGGCAATGATGCCGTCAATGATAGCGTGCGAGACATGCACACCTTTAGGACCAAACTCCCGCGCAAGTGACTGTGCCATAGCACGGATGGCAAACTTGCTCATAGCAAACCCGGCCAATCCAGACCCACCCTTGAGAGCTGCTGTAGCTCCTAGTTTTGTTAATATGGAAACGAAAGCGGGGTGCTAGTGGTTAGAAATACCAGTGAATATGAGGGTTGGAGGGTGCTCTGCCCCGTCCTGCAGCATGTACGGCAGCACGGCCTGCGAAAAGTTGAAAGCACCCTGCACAGAAGGCTGAAGGCTGCTGACAAAATCTTCGGAGCTTAGGTCGAGGAAAGGCTTCCGCGTGAACTTGCTCGCGACGTTGTAGATTGCCGCTGAGACGGCAAAATCCTCACCAAACTTGCTCTGTATTTGACCAATAGTGGATGTCACACTGGAGGCGTCCGTAACGTCGGTGGGAATGCCAAGTGCTGTGCCGCCATTCTGGTTGATGTCGCGCACAAGAGGGTCAAGGGATGACTGTGACCGAGCGAGAAGAACAACTGGGTACGACTTTGCAAATCGCCGGGCGATGGCACTGCCGGTCCCGGGTCCGGCGCCTGCGATAATTGCGATAGGGTTTGGCATTTCTTTTTCTGTGTTGTAACTGTGGCAGGTTACAATAAGATAAGTTTCACTCAAGAGGGGGCGGTGGTACTTATAGGGGTTTACACGCCTAGCCCCTCTTTGCCAGGAACCCAGTGGTGGGATTTTTGCGTCAAATTATCTTGGCCAGGCGGAAAAGCAAAGTAAACATCAAAGAGATCCCACATGCATCTGATTCATGTTGTCTCCTAGCTCTTATTAGGACTACTAGGACCAAGATGTAGAATGCATTACATTGATCTAACTGATTTAGGATGAAAGCATTGGCTATGAAAGCTACGTCATTCTCCACCGAGTTCGGTATTCGACCGAGACAATTATTTCGGACGAATACAGACGAAAGATACTCTTCTCCGTCCTTTTTTTTTTTTTAATAGTAAGCTGCATTATAACGAGTTCTGATTAATTTAAAACTATCTATTTCAAGAGCCCATACCTGCGAAATGTTCTGGTAAATTGGCCGTGCTTGTCACGAGGCAGGGTACTCATTTTATCTTCCGCATTCAGTTCGTCACACATTGGCGTGGAATACGCTGTAAATTTGTTGTAGCTGGGGTCAAACTAGCACCAAGTCAGACACTGTGATTGTACATATCAATGCGGAGTGAAACCACGTATTGCATAACTTAATTCGAGCATGACCTGCATTACTCTCATGGACACTGCTATGCTGGGTGGCCTTACATATTCCATTAATTGAATACGTCCGCTGCGACATATTTACAAAGCTTGTACGAGTTCACCGGCGCATTTCTCGCCATTTCTTGTGATACTTGACTAATCGTCGTTTGCCACATGGCAAAAACATCAGCACTATATTCTCACTGATGCGTTTAGTCATCCAGGCATTGGTGTCGATAGGCGCTTTGAATAGTACCGTAGGTACCCACCAGACCGGCTTTGTCATTTGATCTGAATTGGCAGATCCGGCCGAGGACACGGCTGAATCGGTCGAACCGTGGTAAATTCACTGTTCACTGTACTTGGAGTAGTATGGTTTGTCAGTCCCTAATGAGCAATGAGCTACCATTGTTCAAAATGACGTCGAGCTCTGAATTCCAGTATAAAAGATGAAGGGAAGTCCTTCCATCGTTGTCAATTGGAGAGTCACAACCATCAACATTCATCACACATCTCAACCTTAAACAGAACCATCTCTCGCTGTCCTCCAACTCCAAAACTCGAAAATGTCCAAGCTCATCACCGTTTTTGGTGCCACTGGCAACCAAGGCAGCTCTGTCATTTCCCATATTCTCGGTGACGCCCAGCTGTCGAAGGAGTACAAGATTCGTGGCATCACACGCGACACCTCCAAGGCTTCTGCAGTCGCACTCTCCAAGAAGGGTGTCGATGTAGTTTCCGTATGCTCAGTTCCCGTCACATGCACTACCTGTGTCATATCGCATACTAACAATACTTGTACAGGCTGATCTGAACTCTGTGGACTCCCTGGTCCAGGCGCTGTCCGGCACCGACGTGGTCTTCGTGGTCACCAACTACTGGGAAAGCATGGACGGAGACGTTGAGCGCCAGCAGGGCAAGAATGTCACCGATGCTGCCAAGAAGGCCGGTGTCTCTCACGTCATCTTCTCGACACTCTACAATGTTACCGAAGAAACAAACGGCCGCCTCACCCACGTCCCGCATTTCGACAGCAAGGCTGATATTGCCAAGTACATCCGGTCGTCCGGTCTCAAGTACACATTCTTCCTGCCCGGCTACTACATGAGCAACTACACCCAGATGCTGGCCAAAAATGACGATGGCAGCTACACGCTGTACTACCCTGTGTCAGACAAGGCCAAGTTTCCTCTGTTTGACGCAGCTGCCGATACAGGTAAGCTAAATGCACTCAATCATGTTGTATATCTATTTCTAACTTGACTAGGTCTTTTCGTCAAGGCAATTCTCAAGAACCTTGACTCGCAAAACGGCAAGGAGGTCCTGGCAGCCAGCGGATACTACACCCCCTCTGAAATTGTGGAGAGTTTCACCAAGGCGACAGGCAAGAAGGCAAACTATGTCCAGGTCAGCAACGACCAATACAAGCAGCCACTGCCCGAGAAGCTTGCCGACGAGATGCTGGACAATCATCTCTTTGTCGAGGAGCCCGGTTACTATCTTGGACAGAGCCTGGATGCCAGCCTGGAGCTTCTTGACTCCAAGCCAGTTTCTTGGGAGGAGTTTGCCAAGAAGAACGCTGCGGCGTGGGCTTAACTCAGCGGATAAAACACTGCTTACCCTGGCAGTTTTATATCATGCCAAGCGGCATCAAAGCTGTAAATCACACTCAAGATAGGACAAAGAGGCACATGAAATACAACTTTGATTCGCATCGGATTTATTCATATTCATATTGTAAGAAAGTATTGGTGTGTAGATTGTTGAAATCATACAAAGGCTGTTGAAAGTGATCGAAATGTAAAAGAGGCATTAGAAGGACACACCCAAAAGTTACGCCTTCACACCCTGGGTGCCGGGGAGCCGACGGAATCCACCACTGCAGGAGCAGAGCTTTTGGATCTCTGCAATGTCATTTTGATCCTTTGTAGGATTGCTTGACTCTGCATCCAGGTCCCATTGGAGGAACTCATTGGTGTAGTTGGGGACGAAGGCCTGATCCAATACGCCCAGTCGCTTGCCATACTTTGTGACCTTGGTCCAGTCACGCAGAACATTCTTCAGGTCGCTGGAGAAGTACGCATAACTGCGCTCGAAGATCTTCTGGTTGAGCTCCGTGGCCATTGGCGTCTTGAAGTTTTGATACTCCTTCCAAGCCGCCTCTGGCTCAGAGATGACAAAGTCGGTGGCCCGCTTAACTGCACGCATGAATGCCTGCACTTTACCAGGGTTTTCTGCGATAAAGCGGTCATTGCCGATGTATAGAACGGTGCAGAAGCAACAGCAGCCAAGTTCTGCCAGCTCGTCGATACGGAGCATCTGAACTTCGGAACGGTCGCGACCCTGCTTCGCCAGCCACTCTTCCAGTTCGACCATCTGGACATTCTCCAGGCCAATGCCAGCGTCAATAGTGCCCTCGATAATCGCCTTGGAAACGTTC
This sequence comes from Ophiostoma piceae, assembly GCA_032248835.1. Lineage (NCBI taxonomy): Eukaryota > Fungi > Ascomycota > Sordariomycetes > Ophiostomatales > Ophiostomataceae > Ophiostoma > Ophiostoma piceae. The sequence continues at coordinate 43,079 of CP135127.1, forward strand.
ATGCCGCAGCGCACGGCCGTGTAATCGTCCGGCTTCATGCCATAGTGGCTTGTCAGCTCATCGATCTGAATTTTGCCAAACTCTCCAACATAGCCAATGCGCTTTCCCTTGAGGCTGCGGAAGTCGGTGGTGATACCGGACGACTTCAGGTACACAACTCCAGTGAACGGCTCATCGAGGAGACTTCCGATGGATGTGACAGGGAACCCTCTGGCTTTGGCCTGAATATTTGGTTAGCGTTACTGTTAAATGTAGTCGTGTATGGAATCATGGGCATTTTTACAGCCAGAGTATGGATCATAGCCTTGAATCCGAGGTCGATCTTGCCAGAACCAATAAGCTCGGTGACATCCTACAGATACGTTAGCAAGGGCAGACATAGGTCGATGTTTGAGAGAGTCAAGCGTACACTGGGGTCGTTCGGCTCGATGATTGCGACGCTAATTCCCTCGTCTTTGAAGTATCCTCTGGCTTGTGCCAGGAAGAGAGGTGCGTGGTATGGCGTAGCGTGCCTGAGACATTAGCCACAGCTGTGATCGACGAAAACGACGGTATAACACGATCTTACCAGTTCGTGAGAAAAGTGATCTTGTCGGTAGACATATTTACAGATCAAGCCGGAGGCTTATTATGTTAGTCACATATTCACCCAACCGCACCCTTCAAAGGTGCGGCGGCTGTAGGGGGGAGTCAAGAAGCAAGTCCTTTCGCTGGTATTATCCAGATCAAGTTCACCGGTATTTCTCAGATCAATAGTTTACTTCCATTCTAGAGGGGCTGCACAATCACGAGCTGGGTTGATGGCCAACAAGCTTTGATGCATACCACAACTGGAGTGAAAATAAACTTATGAACACCCGGCTGCTATCTCTAATAGTTACCTCGATCTGTAGAAGATTCATTGCGATAAGATCCATTGTTCCCGCTCCAGGTTTCGTACTGTAGCTGGTTATGGTGTTTATTTCGGTTGCTGGTCGTTGTTACAATATCTAAAGCGAGGGGTTCAAAATCGTTGGGAGCCAGTCTATTTAAATATCTCATCAACGAGTATTAACCGTGTGACGTAGCCGCTTCAAGCCGTGCAATACCGCGACTTCCCTTGGCGTTCCACTGAAGGATGCATATTTCTCCATCCAATGACCGTTATCGGAGAATTTATGGAGCTGATTTACTGGGATCGGTGGGTCATGTCAACAATTCCGTGTGGTGACAGTGGTACAAAACATCATAAGATACAGTGTTCATGCTGTTGTGAGAGTTACATTCCTGGAGTGTTGACTAAACGTAGTCTACAGTGATGTGTAATTTGGGATATGTTCAAAAATTCAATTTATCGTCAAAGTACAATATAATGCACAAAGTGGTGTCGTTTCGTCAGCTGTGTTTGCTCAGCGTCATGGCAATTGGTATGACCAATTACATCTAAGAGATGGGCCATAATGTGATTCATATGTGGTTTATTTTGTACTATCGTAGATCATGTACTTCCGAGATAAATTTTATATTCATGAGTTGACTATGATGTGGAAGGCCTATGTATATCGATCTCCCACTCCCCACTTACATACAAACATCAGGTCCGACGACAGGCACCGTCGATGGTATGATTGATTTGCCTATTTTGTAATGGAAACGAAGCTTTTGCCAAGGTTGATCATTGGCTGTTGCCATGTTAATAACCAGCAAGGTGCAGTGAAATATTTATTACCCAGAACCTCATTGGTCTCGGCGAACCGAAGACTTGCCGCCATTTGAGTCGGCACCTAGGGCGGCCCGCCAAAAATGCAGAACAGTCAAGGCGGACGGCAATATGATGACGCATTGATTGTACGACGTATAATTTCTACGATACGGTTAATGACAGATTTTGTTTTTCACACGACAACCGAACTTCTGTTCACCAATAAATATTGCTACTCTTGACAAGTGAAAACTTGTTTCAACTTTGCTGTTTGCCCCGACAGCGCACTTGTAAATACACAAAAGTCCCATCCAGGCTCATAATTACATGGCTTATGCCCATCTACACCTTGCTAGCTTCTCCAGCTTTGGTCTCGCTCTGTGCAGGTGCGAGCTCCGTCTCGGCAAGAGGCTTCTCGCCGTTGTAAACCTCAACAACACTGTCAATCTGGTCACGAGGAACACCCTGGAATCTCTTGTCAATCTGCTCAAGAGTAAGACCCTTGGTTTCCAAGTATGTGAAGAGGATGATAACGGCGACGGCGACGTTCCAGCAGACACCAACGATGTAAAATCTGCAGAATATGTGTTAGTATGACAAAATAATTCAGACTTCGATGGGCAATGCACTCACCTCCACTTGATGTTAGCCAGGCCAATTGGAATAAGATACTGGTTGAAAAATCCGGCCGAGGACGTGAAGATATTGTAAAATCTGTGTTAAAGTTAGTATCTTGATTCTGCCAGGAATGGTGAGTAGGTGTACTTACGCCATGCCCTTTGCGCGGATGGTGAAGTTCAACACTTCAGCGCAGTAAGAGAACGACAATGGTGTCCATGTTGATGAGTAGCCAATCTGGAATAAGAACACCATCGCAATGATAGCATTTCTTCCTGCGTCAGTGTCCGTCTGCTCTGCAGTCAACCCAGCCATACAAGCAAGGACCGCCGCACAGAATGCTGTTCCGCAGACAAGCATAGGCACGCGTCCCACGCGGTCGATGATGCAGATACCGACCAGCGCTGACACGAATGCCACACAGTTCTGGCCAATATTGATTGCAAACTGCTTTTCCTGCGACGTGATTCCCGCGAGTGTCAAGACGCTGCTGAGATAGAATGTGATGATGCTTGAGCCGATGGTCTGTTCAAATATACCAAGAGTAATGAGAATATAGCCGCGGTACAGGTTTGACTTGACGCCAGTAAATGCTTTCCACCAAGCTCTGTATGACTCGAACTGGTTCTCCTTCTCGTAGCTGATGGTCTCTTTGATTTCTCTGAACTCTGCAACCACTAGTGGGTGCTCTTCGTCTCCGCCTCCGTGGAACTTTGCGAGAACCTGGAGCGCCTCCGTCTCACGGCCGCGGGAAATAAGCCAGCGGGGAGACTCTGGGATGAATGGCAGGAGGGCGATACAAGAGAGGGCTGGACCAGACATGCAGATGCAAATAATACGCCAGCTCCACTGGCCCGGCACACTTCTGGCACCATATCCAACACCGGCTGAGATAATAGCTCCTAGAAGCCAGCATGCCCAGTACAAACCGGCAATGAAACCGCGGCGTGCTGGTGGTGCAAGCTCAACCAAGTATGTGGGTACGGATGCCACATCAAGGGCCTTTGCAAACCCGACGAGAATGCGGGCAACAAAGAACTGGCCGAGAGTTGTCGACGTCGAGTGCAGAATACAAGAGACAAGTACTGTCAGCGCCGACAACAGAATGCCCATCTTCCGGCCCCATCGATCGACAATGTGGCCAGAAAACAGACCACCGACAATACCACCAATGTTGGCAGAGGCAGTGAGAAGGCCTTTGATATTTGTAGTAATACCAAACTGGTGTTGGAAGGATGTCTGGATGTATTAGTTGCTGATATTTACGAGTCATAACAAGAGTCATACCAAAATGTTCAGAGAAGACATCATGCTCGAATCATATCCGACACATGCGCAATTGAGGGCTGCCACAAGGCAGACCAGAAGAATGGGACCTCCAATCTTCGTCATCTTCGAATTATCACCGGAAGAGTACTTGTTTCTTGTGAAAATGTCGTGTTCTGATTTAGGGACTCTTGCAGGCTCAAGTCTAATCCCGTCAACTCGATGGGCTGTTTGCAATTGTCATTAATGGCAGTCCGGTTGACTTATATTAAAACCTGGTGGTACATTTGTTGTTGGTAACTCTTATCGCGGATATCATCGCCATGATGCCGGTTATCACAAGATGCCAAGCCATGTATCGCATCGTCTGGCATCACAAACTTATCGGGTCGCCCGACAATTTGGGCATTATCTGAATTGATTAGGATATTGGTAACAGTTGCCACTTTGTAGTCTTGGCATATCCATTTGTAAAAAGGTGTAGCATTTGTTGACAGTACCAAGCCACTAAGAAAAATAGCATTCGGAAAGTCTTTCAATTGCAGCCGCCCCGCCTGGTGATAGCTGTCGCGTATTTTGGGGTGCATGTTTGGCCAGTGTAGCAATTTGGTAGTTTTGATACTTCAGGCTTCTTATTTTCAACTTCACTCAGCATCGTTTCTTGGCAATGCCAGGCAAAGCCAATGGCAGTTTATGATTAGGATATTTTATCCGCCTGTGCCAAGAGATAAACAGTAATGGATTTACAGGGACAGCTCTTGTCGGCCCTACCGACAGTGTTCTATTTCATATCTAAGCTGCGTCGTGGTGCAATAGACACGAGCACATTGTGATTGTTTGTGGCAATGCATTCTTTAGATGCAATCATCACGTTTAAGTGTAGCATCATTTGAGGCAACGAAGCTGACTTTGCGGCTCGTGTAGTGACCAGTCTACTTCGATTTGAGGTGATAAGATGATAAGCAGTGTTATTGATAAGATACATCCCACGTATCTGGACTAGTTCATCATACGGTTTCCACATGTGCCATGACCGTATCCGTTTTCTTATCCACATCACTGTTATTTTCCGTCGCCTGTCTTTCGGCGAACACCTTCTTGAAATGACGGGGCTTAACTTTGGCGTTGAACATGTAGTCGAGCTTGAATTCGTCAGCTTATGTTAACTGCATGTATGGGGACTGTACACTTACGTCTGCAAACCCAAGACCCTTGGTCTCTGGGATCAAAAAATAAAAGGCTGTACAGAGAGGAACTCCCAGACCAGTAAAGACGAATCCAATCTTTGCGCCCAGATTACCCGCATCGGGGTTGATCATGTATGGAACTACAAAACCAATGACCCAGCCGCTACAAATGTTAGTGAAAGGTAACTCAGTTAAAATGGTGGCTACTCTTACGCTGCTCCTTGACTCAACCCGATAATGGAAGCTGTCATCGGACGTAATTGGGGCGTCGCCACTTCATAGGCTAGTGCAAAGCCGATGGCACCAACAGAAAGCTGGTAGATGATTGCCCTGTGCATGTCAGTATGGCCTGGGACAAAGAATAATATCGACACGGGCTATCTGTGTACCATAAAAAGATGCAAACAAGAATGACCCAAAGAGCAGCAGCGGCATTGATGCAGCCCATTATACCCATTAGCTACATTAATATTGTCAGTAAGATACACGACATGAAAGATCGAGTGGGAACAACATACAAGCAAAACCGATGTAAGGCCGACTATGCCATAGAGCAGGAGCGGGCGTCGTCCAAATATTTCAATAAAGGGGAACGCTGCCAGATTACTGAGCAGCATAACGACGTAAAGAACAACCGACACTGCAAAGTAGTCCGAGACACCGATGAGTGCGAGAAAATATGTGATATATCCTAAAAAGGTTAAAATCGTGCCTTCCATCGATAGAAGTGAATAGTTGGAGCGCGCTTACCAAGAACAAAAGCAGCACCGATTAGTTGTTGTGACGATACAGCAAGGATGGCGATGAGTGTCCGTTTCTAGGTTGTGTTAGCGAGCTTTATTACTTCATATGATAACAAAGACGTAGCCCCTGTTGCCTTACCAAATTTGTGCCTTTGAAGCACTGTAGAATAAGAGGACCGTCCATCTTGGCTTCCTTCTCCAGTACTTGACTGATGGCAATAGACTCGTTCATACGAATGATCTCCGCATTGATGAGTTCTGGCATGCCATTGCCATGAATACGTTGAAGCATTTTTCTGGCTCGTTCCTCGTTTTTGTTTTTGAGCAGATAGTAGGGTGACTCGGGGAAAAAAGGATAGCCGATCATCAGTACCAGAACAAAGACAAATTGCGTAAGCACAACTATCTCATATGACCATCTTCCTTCGACGGTCTGTGCTCCATATGCCACCAATCTATTGTTTTGTGTCAGCAAAAGTCTTAAAAAAACATCCGAAGGGGATGGACGTGAACGCACGCCAAGATGAACTGGCCAAAAACAATAGAGCAGTTGTTAATGCAGAGAAAAAGGCCGCGAAGCTCGGGTCGAACTGTCTCTCCAATCCAGACTGGGGAGACAACAAAAACAATTCCGAATCCAATGGCTATACCGGGTCAGTTTGGAGTGTTTGATAGTCCACAAGTTGCTCAACGTACAATTAACCAGACGACCTCCAAGGTAAAGCTTCCACTCCTGACTTGCATATTGCATGCCAATACCAACAGCGGTGAATATAATTCCGAAAAAGATGGAGTGTTTTCGGCCAATTCTGTCTAGCACCTGTCCAGAAAGCATGACACCCAAAATGTCGCCAGCTGTCGCCACACCGTTCCATGCCGATTGGATCTTATATCTGTTAGCTGCTTGACGCACCCTCGTTCACATATCCCCGATGACCATAGCATACATTTGCTGAAATAAGATAGCCGGACGGTTCAGACGGGTACGGCTTTCCCATAACACGTTGGAACGCCGGGAAGGCTGTGATGGTACCAGCATTTCCGAAATCAAAACCTGCATTCTATGTTAGTATGTTCGTGGTGGAATCCGGACACTGTTTTACCTGGTCATACCCATCATCATGCAGCCAATAGAGCTGTAGATTGCCCAGAGTGCAAACTTTTTCTGCACAGACAGAATTGACCATTTCTTTTCAAGCTGGACCTGTGTCCAGTCGTGAGGCTGGGTCGCCATCAAAATTATTCTCGGCTGTAAGTTCGTGGTGGGTTTCAAATATATGTTAGGTGAGTCGATTACAGTAGAATGAAAACTTGAGGATTCAATGACGTTGGATCTGCGCCTATATATATAGCACCATGTCTCTATATGCAACACATACTACTTGAGGCAAGCCTCAATCCGTATTGATTTCGGTGTGAAGCCAACAAGCACCGGCCCGTCAGTATGCTAATATTACATGGGCAAGTGAAGTAATAGGAATTACAGATATTGGCGCACGTTCTCTCCGCAAACCCCACACTCTGAACTCTCCCCGCAAATCCGGGGTAGTTGAAAACTAGCTGACATCCTTACATGCCGATTTTGGCAAACACTCAATATGTGTTTGACGGCCAGATCGGTTTGATGAAGGCGGAGTAAACCACTCGGTTGGCTATACCCGAACCGATGCATAAAGCAAACAAGGCCCGCCATTCAAATTTTGGAAATATTTTTGCGTAGATTCCTTTTGAGCAGCTGTAAAGCTTCTCTGCTTTAATACTACCATATCTATTATTACCAGCACGAACAGGACGCTTCTTCGATATTCGATGCCAGAACAAGAAACCGAACTTCCGGCCCGTCGGAAACGACAATTGTCGGCGGCAACTGGTCGTCCGCTGAAAATCAACTACCCCAAGAGGCGTGTATCGGTTGCTTGCGACGTATGTCGAGCACGCAAAACACGCTGTGATGCGCGCCGCCCTTCATGCTCTTTCTGTTCCGAAGTGGATGTCGAGTGTGTCTATCGGGTCCAGCCTGAACGGCGCCCAGTAAAAGCGACTGATTACTCATACACGCCTGATATCATCGACCGCCTTGGGAGACTAGAGAGTTTGATAGGCAGTAAAGAACATGATTTACTATGTTCCTCGCCACAGACTACTGAAGACCCCAGCGTTGAGACAGCGGCGCATGCCTCTCCTGTCCATACTGTCGGCTCGATCCAAGATTCATTCTTAGCCCAAGGTGTCAACGAAAGCCCATTAGGGTATCGGCATGACCTAGACTATTACTCAGGCGGTAGCCAGTCCCAACATGTTGGCATCAGTCCTTGCTCCGATTCCCCGAGCAGCACAGATCAAGCCGTCAGCACTACTAGGCATCCCCATGGGCCTCCCCTATTTGGTTATCGTCTCGACAGTCTTTCGCGGCTGGGTGCGGGTGCTCCAGTTTTACCATCACTCGCAACTCTTTGCACTGTTGAAGACAATGTCAATCACGAGCTCGAGTCGGAACTTTACGGTTCGGATACGACGACCAGCGGCTTGTTTTTGTCGGGAGCAGCTGGGAAGTGCTCTGAGAGTATTCCAGACACACCCAACAGTCTAGACTTGAGTGCCCGCACTTGTTGGCACCTTGAGCAGTCATTTTCGAGAGATGTTTTGCCATGGTTTCCTATTATCGAACAAAAGGAGTGTTCTGAACTAGTGGCGCGTGTGGCAGAAGGTGGGTTTGCGCGCAATCAGCTAGAAACTGCACTGGCTTTTCTCATCATGGCGCTGGGCTCCTTTGCGCGTGACAACCGTTCGCAGTCGACGGATATACGTCGGAATGCCGAAATGAGTAGTAGCTCACAGAACCAATCGACAGAAGCTCAGACCTCATATCCCGGAATGGGATATTATCACGCTGGCCGGGAGGTTATTCACAATACAAGTCGGTATGCCAAATCGCGATATTCTATCAAGAGCGTCCAGTGTGACCTCCTTGTCACATTCTACCTGCTGTATTGCCTTAAGCCACTACTGGCTTTCGAGGTGCTGGCATCCGCTGGGTTGCGCCTTGTGATGCTACTGCAGCTACGGAGTAATCCTGGCGGGTACCCAGGCACAATTTCGGTATCGCGGCACAACGATGACGACCCTACATACAACGAGCGCCTGAACCGAGCATATTGGACATGCTACTTACTCGAACATGAGCTTCAGGCACATGTCTCATTCAGTGCCATACTACTTCAGGAGAGACGCGACTATGTGCCACTACCGCTTAGCAACTACGACGAGCCTGGAATGTACTGGTTCTTGTCGGAAATTGCTTTGCGCGGGATCTGCTCCAGTATGCATGAAAGTCCAGGGGTGGCATGGACACAGTACATGCTAGACGCGCCTTTGCTTATCGAAGAGGTGTCATTGCAGCTACTCGAATGGCATTCCAATCTTGCGCGTCCAATTCGATTTTCCGTTGACGACCCTACAAAAAGCACCCAAGATCCCCTCGCGTTGGCACCACTCTTAGACCCACACAAGGTCTTTCTGCGCGCCCAGTTTTATGCTATCCAAGCAACACTGCGTTGGCCGTTTGTTGTTCACTTGCTTTCGTCGTCGAACGCGGCTAGCCCCGGCGACGCGTGCTCGACAGTTTCAGTGGGCACCTCGCCAATAAAACCAGAGCAAGCTAAAGCGTGCCTGGGCTATGCCGTACTTCATATTTATACAGTTGAGCCGCTCATGCAAGATCGCCATTTGATGCTTTTTGCAAATATCGCGGGTTTGTTCTGTGTTGCTATGCTTCTACTATCTGCACATAATATTCCGCAGCTTGCAGAGGTGGCTCATCCTGGTGCAGAAGCTGCAGTGCAGCAAGCCGTCCGCTATTTGCGCCGGTGGGGTGAAAAGCCAAGCGTGCGTGCCATGATTTCTCGTTTGGAGCTTTTGGGTATGTCGAAGGGTATTGAATTGTGAGTCTGGAACTGAAGCGTTTGCTCGTGATGATTGTTTTGCATTTAATAGATGTTTTTTTAGCTTGCTTGTAAATTTGTGCTCGATTTATATAAGTGATATTTTTATAGTTAACTATTGCCTATTAAGGCGATTTCTTGAAGTACAATAATTAACTTTTTTGTTTCGCTTCGGTTTAAGGAGCTTCAAATATTCTTTTGTTTTATAAAATATACTTATAAAAAGGCAAAGAAAAACGAAAAGGGTCAAACCGCAACAATTGTTTGTAACTAATTGGAATACTCTAAAATAATTCTTCTGCCTCGGTCTATTCTTTCAATAACAATTGTAAAGACCTCACGACGTGATTGCATCCGGTTTCTTAGACATAACTGAATATGACAATTTGGGTGCTTTTAGCGTCTACCTCTCTAGTGATCCTACGCAACTTTTCCTGTTGTCACATCGGAGAAAATAAAACCCATGCCAATACCTTGAGGCAGCATCTTTAAGTATCCCTGATTCTCGCTGCTGAAGTTAGGATTGAAGATGACAGTCTTATGATCCACGTCGTGCGGCACAAAATGCGAGTTGAAAGTGATAGGGCTCTTCTCACGGTTTGCCCACGTTTCGATCAACGGTTGAGCAGCAGCCGGCAACACGACACGTGCCGGGCACTGATACCACCAGGGCGTGTGTACAAATGCAAGCATGATGCGTGGACTGGGGGACGGGTTGGACAGCCCTGCATGCCACAGCCGTAGGTCTCGCAGCACGACAGACCCCCGCTTCACTGTAGGCTGGATCGGCGGTGCCCACGTACGGCGCGCTGCCAACGCGTCGTCACGGATGCCAAAGTCTCTTGCATTATCACTGCTGGTGTCATAGGCGCTCTCAATAGCCCCAACGACGCAGTTACGATGGTCGCGAAATGTAGTATCACGGTGCGAGCCCAACCATAGTTCTGTTGAGCCATTGGCCGGTGAGACGTCAACCAAGTAGTAGTTCGTCACAATGGCAAATGGGAACTGGGCGTGGTTGAAGGTCAGGTCGGCGTGTACGCGCTGGCGCGCGCCATCAAACCCCCCCAGGGCTGTGTTGCCATTGACATACGTCACAGCTGGGCGAGGACCCATTATTGCTGAGAGCACGGTTGCGGCTGGCTGGTTGGCCCAAATATCAGCGAACATCAGCTCAGGGTTTAGCGGTGGGCCCTGGGACATGTTTCCGGTTGGCTTTCCGTCCACAGAGTTCTAGCAAAGCGTTAGACGGGGCATGCAAAGTCAGGCTTGGATAAACAACAAGCAACCCACATCGTTGAAGTGTGTCGTTGGCGAATTTGCCATAATTTCAGCTTCTGAAGACAGGATGTTGTTGAGCTTGTCAACATGCTCTAGGTCAACTGCATTCTCGAGCACTACAACGCCGTCTCGATGAAGAGCTGACACTGCCGCCGCCACATTTTCGTCGCTAATGATGCCGCTCCGTCTTTCTGTATCCGCAAGTCGCAGGATAACGGGCGATTGAAACTCGAGCTCGGGCTTTGTGGAAACCATGGTTGTTTGGCGGATTTCACGAATGTGTTGGTCAGGTATTGGTTTGACGCTGCAATTGTTTTTTAGTCTATTTATGGCAAGAAAAGATGAAAGATGCACTGATTCATATAGACTTCCTCAAAGATCTCAAGTGGTTATGTCTTAGTTAGGTTGCACATTAAGTTATTTCCTCATTTGCACGCTCTCCAGTTTTCGGCCTGGCCAACAAGAGCGCCAATGCCTCGTTTCATTACCTGACCCCGAACCGACACTCCGATATCCCGGCACCCGACCCGACGGTATCAAATATGAGATTCGGAGATATTTTTTTTGGAGTTGCTACAGAAAGCATTGGGGAATAAGAGGAGGTGCTGTTCTCCACAATAACATCACCGGTATAAATACCAATTCTTGTTTGATAATTCCTTGTCCCAACTGCTTACAGCGGATTTCGCTCAACATACCCTCAACACAATAACGCCGCAACGAACTTTGATTCCTTTTGGGAAAACAATCAACAAAAACAAGATCGACCCCAGTATTAGTAATGGTCGGAATTGCATTGCTAGGCGCCGGCATCTTTGCCAACACGCGTGAGCAAATCACCTCTGTCAGATGCTTACGAGGTTTATACTGACTTTGCGTACAACTAGAGCACCTCCCTGCCATCGAGGCCACGGCAGACTTGGAGCTTCTGGCTGTCTACTCACGGTCCCAAGCATCCGCTGATGCCCTTGCAGCCAAAGCCAAGTCCAAACCACAGTGCTACTACGATAACTCGCCAACCGGCCACACCCTGGATGATCTCCTTCAACGCAAAGATATCGATGCTGTTATAATCTGTCTTCCAATCACCAGCCAGCCTGCTATTATTCGCAAGGCACTCGCTGCTGGAAAGCATGTTTTGAGCGAGAAGCCTATCGCCCCCGATGCTGCCACTGCAATGTCTCTCATAAGGGACCACGAAGCTCTAGCCACAAAGCCTATATGGGCAGTGGCGGAGAATTTCCGCTTTCTTCCGTCCTTGCAGGCTGCTGCTGATAAGATCAAGGAAATTGGCGGCGAGCTGACGGCATTCCACCTCATTATGAATGGCTATGTCTCGGAGTCGGATGAGTTCTACAATACAGAATGTATGTTCAATGCAAAACAAGCCTCAACATGTAACATAGAGACTAACAGCCAAGGGCGCAAGACACCCCAGTACCAGGGTGGATTCCTTCTCGATGGAGGGGTGCATTTCCTTGCTGGACTGCGTTTTCTGTTGGATGCAGCCGGCGACGAGGTTCAGCAGGTGGTGTGCTTTTCGTCCCTGTTGGAAAAGCGCTTGGGCCCCGTTGACAGTATTCACGCCGTCGCCAAGACTCACGGTGGCATCAATGGCACTGTCAGTATTTCATTTGGCACAGAGTTCAAGTCTACACTTGAGATCTGCATTGTCACTAGGGAAGGCCGTGTGACCTTTGACCCGTCCCATGTGGTTTCTGTACGCCGTGCAAGCGGCACGGACTCAAAGCCAACGGAAGACAAAACCAGCTTTGAGCAAGATTTCGGTGTCGTTCATGAGGTTGCTGCATTTACGAAGAGCATTATCACCGGCACGGTCGATGCCAAACAATCACCACAGGAAGCTTACAAGGACCTGTCCCTGTTGGAGTCTCTGTTGGATTCCGGCACTTCATATGCCCCCAGAGCCGTTCTCTGAATAGATAGTGTAGCTGTAAACTAATTGCAAAATTTGGTTGAAATAATGTGCTGTGAACTGAGCAACTAAAAAAGATACGAGAGACTTAAGTTTGTTTTGATAGATCTACGGTGTTGACATCTGTGACAGTCCTACCAGCATTACTTACCCAAAAAGTGCTCCTGTAACAATCCTCCAATGCATCCGCTGCTATAAAAAAATCACTAAACAGAGTACGAAGTACGGTGTTGTGAGTTACAGCAACGTATGTGATTGAATCTATCCACTCCCCGCATCTTACGTCCGCGTATGATGCTGTGGCCCCGGCTGCGTTGGGAAGTTGTTGTGAGGAATTATTCCCGCACGGTTGAATGTTGACTTATCCGACGGGATTATTCCAGCCGAACCGGTTATCCGATACATACGGTTTTGTGTGTGTGGAGTGGTATCTGGGTCGGTTCCGGGGTAAGTCCGTAGCTTCAGGCCATGAATACACCTGATCTATAATCAAATTACAATGATCGGTTGCCATCGCTGCATGCAAATTGGTATAAAAGCTGCTCTCTACGATTTTCTTTGAGTGAGGGCCAGTAGACTACGACAAGACTGAAGTGAGACCCCCCCCCCAAAACAGAATGTCGATGATTCGAACCAACATCAAAGACGGCTGGCGCTGGCGTCTTTTCGACGCCAACAACAACAAAACCGCGAAGAGTCACACTGCTTTAAGAGATTGGACAGCGGTAGTCTCCTTTCCTTCTGTCATCCACACGGAGCTACTTGCCCAAAACCTCATTCCTGACCCCTATGTAGGCGAGAATGAGCGCCTAGTGCAATGGGTTGGAGAGTCTGATTGGACTTATTCATGCAGTTTCTCTACCCCCGTCGGTGTCTCTACTAGGCGGCATGTTGACCTCGTTCTGAAGGGCCTTGACACTTTTGCCACCGTTTTCCTCAACGGGGTGTTGATTCTAGAGAGCGACAATATGTTTATTCCCCACAGAATTAGCGTTGCCAAACACCTACATCACGACACCGGAAACGAACTCACCATCATTTTTAGAAGTGCGATCAAAGCCGCAGACGAGCTTGAGAAACTGCATGGTCCCCGCACAAGTCTCATGCGAGACCGTCGTCGCATGCACACCCGCAAGGCACAATATCACTGGGGATGGGACTGGGGCCCAGTACTACTTACCGCTGGGCCTTACTTACCCATCGAACTGGAGGTCTATGACACACGTATCGAGCATGTGCACGTGGTTCCAGAACTCAAAGACGACCACACATCGGCTTCCGTTTCCATAGATGTTGCGGTGGCTTACCCTCAAGCATCATCATTTATTCATGTTGATATTAACGATGCTGCTGGAGTGTCTGTAGCATCCATGAAAATCCCCACCGCCGAAGCCAGTCACGAAACGCAGGTCTACCATTGCTCTGCTTGCATTTCATACCCCAAGTTGTGGTGGCCGAACGGCCATGGAGATCAGCATCTCTACACTGTAAGAACAAAGCTGGTGGATCAGTCTGGGCAACAGACACAAGAACAACTAGACCACACCACAACCTCTATTGGGATAAGGTCAATCAAGCTTGTCCAGCGGCCCTTGGTGTCGGTTCCTGGCACTACATTCATGTTCCGTGTCAACGGCCGCGACATTTTCATCCAGGGCGGCAACTGGATTCCTGCCGATATGCTCCTCCCGACAATTTCACGGAAACGTTACTTCGACTGGGTTCGATTGGCACAGCAATGCCATCTCAATATGATTCGTGTTTGGGGCGGTGGCATCTACGAAACAGACGACTTTTTGGACGCATGTGATGCCATGGGAGTCCTCGTATGGCACGACTATGCCCTGGCATGCGGTGACTATCCTACCAATGATGCCTTTGTCGCGAGCGTCACTAGGGAGGCCGAGCTGCAGACGATTCGTCTCCGGAATCGAGCTTGCCTGGCATTATTGTGTGGCGGTAACGAAGACTTCATGTTTGCCGACCTACTCCAAAAGTATTTCCTCATCTCTTTTGGGTTTTTTTCAACCATTCTCGGGCTTCGACTGACTTTTAGAATTGAATATGACCGCACGGATTTGTCCGGCCCGTTTGACAACAAACCGTTTCCCCAGCGCAAGTTGTACCTTCAGATTCTTCCTACGGTTGCAAAATCATTTTGCCCCAATGTGCCGTATTGGGCAAACTCTCCATTCGGTGGATCAGACGCAAACGATGCAACCGTTGGCGATATTCACCAGTGGAATGTGTGGCACGGGGATGAGCTGCCATACCAAGACTACAAGACAATTGGCGGTAGATTTGTGTCGGAATTTGGCATGCACGGATTTCCAGTGGACCGAACTGTCGACTACTTCTGCAAGAACGCGAACAAGCACCAGCGGCACGCACAGTCCCAACTTATTGACTGCCACAACAAAAGTGAAGGCGCCCACACCCGCATAGCACGATATCTAGCTGAGAATTTCCGCTTTGACATGACGTCGTTGGCCAATTTCTCGTATGCATCTCAACTCATGCAGTCTGAGGCCTATGTGTATGCTTTGCAACATTGGAGGCGCCACTTTCGTGGACCCGGCCGCGAGGAATGCGCTGGGGTCATCATCTGGCAGCTCAACGATGTGTACCCATGTACATCCTGGGCATTCGTGGACTACTTCCTCCGTCCCAAGCCATCATATTACTCTATCAAACGTGCATTCGCTCCATTTTCTGTGGGCATTGAGCGCTCGATTTCGACGCGATGGATAGATGAGAATAAGCTGGATGAATCCAAGGGGCCACCAAGTTTCCAACTCTGGGCACAGAACACTGCGTCGTCTACTGATGAAAAACACACTTGTCAATTGGTTTTGGAGGCTTACGATCTGTCTATGGGGGCATGGCTTCCGCTCCCTGAAAGTGATCGTGCAAAGCTTGTCGTGTTGGGGTCTGGACATACAACCGAGCTGGGACTGCTTGAGGCACCTGCCACGTGGACTGAGTCAACCTTAGTCGTGTTGGAGGCTAGGATTGTCCATAAGGAGACGGAGAAGACACTTGCGCGCTACGTGGACTGGCCAGAGCCGTACCGCTATCTCAATTGGCCGTCGGATACAAAACTTGCAATCGAAGTCGTTGGCGGAGGAGAAGGCTTTTGGGAATCACATGTAACAGTGTCTTCCAACTTCCCTCTTAAGGGTGTATGGTTGGAGCCCGTATACGATGGCACGGAGGCAGAAGATGGTCCAGAGCCAGTATGGGAGGACAATATGTTTGACCTGATGCCAGATCGGGCGATTACTGTTGGTGTCAACGGCCTCGGCGTCCGTGGCGTCAAGGGGCGCTTCCTTGCCGATTGGGAAATCAAATCGGAGACTTAGATTTATTTTCATATTTGTCGAAACCAGATACTTTTATATGTCTTTTCATATATTTCCACAAAACAGTATTTTTTTACCTTCTTCAGCGTGTTCTATGCTTGCTTTCTACCTGAAAAGTACTTTACAGTCTAGAATTGTATCCTAAACAGGGAGCATGCTATCAGAGAAATCAAAAAGAGAAATCAAAATAATAACTTATGTTAAGAATTATGAGTCTTATCTTTGTAGCAAAGAAAACGACACCAGCTATCTCTGCATCGAGGCTTAGTAGGTAGCATTGAGTCTCCGAGAGATGTACTCTCCGCTGTTAATTGGCTCATACTTCTTGGGGTTGCTCTCGCTAAAGCAACCAGGAAGTGTGTCAATGACCTTTTCATGGTCTGCAGTGACAAAATAAGGAATAGAGTAACGGGCGCGAGTCATCTTCGGGGCACCGTCGGCTCCTGCAGTTAGCGGCGGTGCTCTAACACGATGCAGTGTAGATCGCAGATGATCGTTGCTCCAGCGCTGCAGGAAGTCGCCAATGTTGACGACAATTGTTCCCGGAATATACGGCGCAGGATTAAATTTTCCCTTTTCGTGGATGTCTTCCACCTCAAGACCGCCAACACTGTCTTGGAACAGCATGGTCATCGTGCCGAAGTCTGTGTGGCTGGCTATGCGCTCCATCTTGCCATCGTTTAAAAGCGACTCCTCCACAGGTGGATAGTGGAGCAGTCTGATTTGGTTGTCTTTTTTCTGATGGTATTCAAGGAAGAAATCCTCACCAAGCCCCATTCCGATAGCAATAGCACGAAGCATTTGAACCTCCATCTTGTATCCGATTTCGAAAAAGCGAGTGAAGAACTCTCGGAATCCAGGCAAATCTTCGTCAGGAATCCAGATATTAGGCGTTTTTGTGTCTGTCCCATCGCGCCCGATTTCAAACGACTCTTTAAAATCTGGAACCTTCCGAAGTTCGCCGATGCTTTCCTGATCATATACCATCTGCACAACTTTCTCACGGCCAATACCACTGTAGCCTCGGTGCCACCAGCCATATGGCGGATGTGGCGCTTTCTCCTTCACAGACTGCGGCAGTGCAAAGAACTTGGCATTCTTTGGAGAGTATATTAGCGGTGCTCTTATTAACAAGTTGGGTAAATATATGTCTTTTCTCTCACCCAAGCAAATGCTTCATCGACTACATCTTGTGGCACTGTGTGGTTCCTGACGTATGCAAATCCGTAGTCACGGAATGCCTCATACAGTGCCTTTCCAACGGCAGCAGCATCTTCTGGCCGGCCACTGCTGAAGGGCGCAAAATCGACAATGGGAATGCTTAGCTCGACCTCTGGGTTGGACATATTTGCGGTGGTAAGTAGTGGATGGTGTCTGTGAAGAGAATGAATGTCGATCGTTATGCTGGTGTTGACGTTACAAAGACGTTGGACTGAACTCAAGAGTGTCTGCTGTATATATCATGTTTTGCTAAAGCATGGTGACATTTGGTAACAGCAAAGTAAACAGTGTTACAATGGCCCATAGCGGCTATCTGATCCGATGATAAGATGCGGGGGTGGTGTACACAGCATATGATTGATAGGGTACGTCTGGTAAAAGTTGGCCGATCTCTACTGGCCGATGTGGCACCACTCCTAGCCTGCTAGCACTGGTGAAGCTAATATATTCGAGATTAAATAATCTTATCAATATTTGACAGTGCCAAATCGATAAAACAGTCGGTTTTCGGCAAACTTCCTATCTTATCTCGTCAAGTGAGGAGAAATGGGCACAGTTTCTGCACGTTGGCCGGATCGCATAATCTGTGCCGCCTGAGTGAAGAATGAGTCGATCCGCAGAGCCACGGGCCGCAAAATGCTGATAGCGAACTTGTCCGCCACTGCACTCAGACGTTGCAAGGAGTCATGAAACCTTCCGAGTAACTGAAAGGCATCCTGCACGTATTCCGAGTCCGGTGCAAGAAGGAACAAGTAAATAAAGAAGTTTCCACACAAAATAAATTGTGATCGGGCGTCTGTCAGTTGCAGGTTAGCGATCAAGTCTGTATAAGACGCTCTTGAGCTAGATTTTGAGGCAGGTGATACTCACGCAGTCCCCAAAATGCGTGCATGCACTCTGGGGAAATGGCTTGCATAAAGTCGATGAATGGTCGAAAGTCGTTTATGGCGGAGCGAAAATATCTTCGTAGACTTGATTGGGGATCTTGCTTTGCCGCTTTCGTGACAGGGCTCATTAATGCGCGGAAGTTTAGTGCCACAGCAGCATAATATCCAAGATGGACGGGAGCTGTTTGATATGTAAGAAGCTGGTCTGAGAAAAAATATAAACCATATAACACTTACCATTGTTGTGAACCGCGCTGCCTAGTGACCCGGTGTCAATGCATCGGGGCAAAAGCGATGCCCAATTCTTCAGCTTTTGCCGAATTCGAAGTAACTGTTCTTCACGAGCTAGAGGATCCCGCATGGATTCCAGATAGACCACATCAGAACTAAAGGTTTGTGCACATATGATTAGCCGGAATGAATACATGAATAACCGCCGTTCAGTAAATTGTCGACTCACAAAGAAGAATGTAGCAATTCGTGAACAATACAACTGACGGCAACTGTCTGGAAGAGGCGAGCACAAGCTGCCACATCTACACGAAGTGTGCTTGGGTCCACCAAATGCCGAATGCGTCTCTCAAGTTGAAGTGGAATGTCTTCATCCACGGTAAGATCTTCCATTGAGAGCAAGGGTGTTGTGAAGCTCTCCCTGTAGATGTGCGGGGGGTTTCCATGGCAGACAGATGACCATATGTCGGCAGAAAACGTTGCCCACCAAAGCTTCTTGCGCAGGCTCTTTTCCCAGGGTGCAATACTCCAATTTGACGGATCACGATGGAGACCGATGACTTGCGCGCATGCCACTGTTTGTGCAGCCAATGTCCACACGCGTGGTGTTTCGATAGTCGCGTTTTCAGCAGAGTTCTCGTGGATGAGTAAAAGACATGCTTGCAAGGTCCATAGGTCGGGGCCATGGAACTCGCGCTGCAGGGAAGCCAGTGCATCTTCAAAGAGTTCATGCTGATTGAGTGGAAAAGATGCGTTCGCAGGGTCGCGTTTCCAGAAGTTTGAGGCCAGACCATAAACAACACCACGAACTGACGCCGGTATTGAAAGCTTCCCCTGTCTGTTACCATCCGGGTTGAGCACAGGACTTCTCGGTGTCCCTGTTGGGGAGGTTTCTGGAGTTTCGGAATCATTTGTACTGTGATTGAACTCCGGTGCGCCAAAATAAAGCTCCAAGAACCGTCCTTTAGCCAGTACAGGGTATACGGGGTGAACATGTTTGAAGTACAGGAGAACTAGCTCGTCAGAGATCCCGGAAACCGCTGACTCTATCCGGTCCGAGGCTGCATCTTTAGCTGTTATGTCCAAAGGTGCAAAGTTATCATGCAACATGTTGAAGTGAATTGGGGGGTGATTGTTTGCAATGTCTCCCGCGTAGACTTGCAAAATGTCTGCGTCAACTTGATTTGCTTCGTTCATCACGGATGATCGAAACGATGCCATTAGTTCGGCATCTTGTTCAGCGGCCATCCCCATCGAGTGGGCTGTTCTTCTTGGGTTGTCTTCAAGTGTGTAGACTCTGCAAGCCGGCGTTGAGGTGACAGAAGATGCCACGGTCACAGAGGTAGGAATTAAAGCAGCTTGAGATACCAACTTGAGAATTGGTGAAGTGGCCGGTTCGGATGCAACTGGAACGGAAACAGTAACGGCTCCAACTGCTGACCCGTCAATTATAGATGAGTCGGTGAGGCCAGTAGCAGGGTGTGTGTCTGGGGGATCTTTAGGAGCATGTGCGTCTTCGATAATCGCACTATTCAGAGTATCGGCCGGTAGAGATATCTCGGCAACCGACCACGGAGGTGAAAGACCTGCGACCTGTAGCTCTACAGGCGCAAGACTGGCTGCTGCGTCGGCCAGAACCGTGATCGATGGCAAGTAGGACTGCTGGGTCGGTAATTGGTATGGGGATATCGTCGACTCTGACACGGTCTCTTCGGCGTTGGCCGGCTGTAGGGGTAGGCTCTGTCCGGGCGGCGGTGGTGACCCAACAAGAGACCTAGCCGAGTTTTGGATAAGAGGAGATGCTCCCGTACTCGAATCGGGACCGAACACGGCGGTAGTGGACACGGATGCCGTCGCCTGGCACTCTAGACCTTTACTCTCACAGTAGCGACCTTCAGGCGTTAAGCTATTAGTAATTGTGCCATATACATCGTACGAGTGGTCAGGGCGAAGGCATTTCCACCGGTGGTACTCACAAGGAGGGCGACAGTCAATGACACAAGCAGTTTTCCTTCGCCGACATGCATCACACGGCCGGCTTTTGCGACTGCGCCATTGTCGAGGCTCGCCGAACTTGGATTGGATACGGAACTTGCGTCGTTTCACCACCACTGGCGAACTGTCCTGGTTGGCGGCATCCATTCTTTTGATTTTGGTGACGAAAGTAAACAGTTGGCCGACAATGGTGGAGATGACAGTTTACATAAAGTTAAATGCTTACGGTCTAACCACTCCGCATCTTTGGCGTTTTGTTTCATAGAAACCATCGCCAGCTACATCGTTCGGTCAACTTCGAGGCAATTATGGGTCTATCGATATCAGCATGATACCCCGTATCGGCCAACTATGATTACAAAGTGATATTTGCCTATCGCTTCATGGCCCACTAATACTCCCTGCTCGTCGGAGAATAGGCCGAAGTTTATCTATCTTCAAGATCGTCGAAACTAGATAACACCGACGAAGAAATGCGTTTCTTCAGGCTTGTCGACAAACCGCCACGACACCATAACCAGTGAAAGCGGCATGGTTTCCTACGTCATGGATAAGCATGCCGATAGAGCAGTTACACAATTAAATTGATTTTGTTTATCTACATCTGTTTTCAGTATATGCACACACGATACAGAGTAGTGAAAGATGTAAGAGCCATCCACAGTATGATAATTCGTACACTCTATCTACTCGATCGGCTAACCGTACAACACCCCACCCAGTATCGCATATCCCCGGGTATCTGTAAGTAGCTATCGTCATCTACTGTTATATTGTCTGGTGATACCCCTCGATGCATGACAGCAAGCTTAGTACCCATTGCGAGTAACTCATCAATCCATAATAGCCAACACACCAAACTATCGAATACAGAATTAAAATGTCTGTTTCCAAGCGCCTTCGCATCGGTGTCGATGTCGGCGGCACCAACACGGATGGTGTTATTCTTGACCCCAACCGCGCCAATGAGACAGACAAGGGTATCGTGGCTTGGCACAAGGCTCCCACAACCACCAATCCCAGCCATGGCATCACGGAGGCCATCACCACGATGATGAAGTCGGCTGGTGTGGCCGCCACGGACGTTGCCAGCGTCACTATCGGAACAACTCACTTCGTCAATGCCGTGGTGGAGCGCGATGCCCGCCGTTTGTCGCCTGTCGCTGTGCTGCGACTCTGTGGCCCGTTTTCGAAGCACTCTCCCCCGTGCATCGACTGGCCCGATGATATGCGCGAGCTCGTCTTGCGCCATTATGCTCTTCTTCCCGGTGGTCTCGAAGTAGACGGTTCACTTATCAGTGATATCGATGAGGATGCCATTCGGGCAGAGTGTGCCCTGATTGCTGCCAAGGGAATCAAGAGTGTCGTCATCTGTGGCGTATTCAGCCCGATTGATACTGTTGAGAAACAAGAAGAGCGAGCCGCCGAGATCGTCCGGTCTGCGATGCCGGCTGGCTGTGATGTTATTCTCTCCAAAGAAGTTGCCAACCTTGGTTTTGTAGAGCGCGAGAACGCCGCCATTCTCAACGCTGCCATTCTGTCATTTGCTCGGAAAACTATCCGCTCTTTTCACGAGCCCGTTCGGACACTTGGCCTCGACTGCCCCGTATTCATTACGCAGAATGACGGCACTATTATGTCCGGAGAGATGGCAGCGCGGCTCCCTATCCGTACATTCTCCAGCGGTCCTACCAACAGCATGCGTGGTGCGGCCTTTTTGATCGGCAGTGATGGCCTCGACGAAGCTATCATGGTTGTCGATATTGGTGGCACAACATCTGACGTTGGCTTGCTGCAGTCCAATGGCTTTCCACGTCAACAGGCCGCATACAGTGATCTCGCCGGTGTGCGTATGAACTTCTCATGTCCCGATATCAAAAGTATTGGCCTTGGTGGTGGTTCGATTGTCCGCCGAGTTACATCGTCGACAGGCATTTCTATGACAGTTGGGCCGGACAGTGTAGGCTACAAGTTGACGAAGGAAGCTGTTGTCTTTGGCGGTGACGTGATGACCACTAC
This sequence comes from Ophiostoma piceae, assembly GCA_032248835.1. Classification (NCBI taxonomy): domain Eukaryota; kingdom Fungi; phylum Ascomycota; class Sordariomycetes; order Ophiostomatales; family Ophiostomataceae; genus Ophiostoma; species Ophiostoma piceae. The sequence continues at coordinate 65,447 of CP135127.1, forward strand.
AGATTGCACAGTATTGGCCGGCACTGCCACTGATATCGGTGACTCTTTACTGGTCCAGGGCAAGCTCAACGACGCCGAGCTGGCCGAAGCCCAGCAGATCATCCGCCAGAAGCTGGAGAAGGTGATCGACACCATGAAGACTTCGCCTGCCGACCTGCCAGTACTTTTAGTTGGTGGAGGAGCTGTTATTGCTCCTGACACACTTGCTGGTGCGAGCCGTGTTCTTAAGCCCCAGTGGGCCAGTGTCGCAAATGCGATTGGTGCTGCAATCGCCCGCGTCAGCGCTGTCATCGACACTGTCAAATCTACGGAAGGTTCCTCACCCGCTGAACTACTCGAAGAAATCTGTGCGGACGCAATCGCACGCACAGTCGCAGCCGGTGCATCTCAAGACACCGTCAAGGTTGTCGATATGGAGACTTTGCCGTTGCAATACATCTCAAACAAATCTCGGTTTATTGTTCGCGCGGCGGGTGACTTTGACTACAGCCGCGTTGACTCTGGTGCGTCGTCGGCCAGTGTACTGGGCGATGGCGAGGATGTGGACGAGGCCACGAGCATGGACGAATATGAGAAAAAGGCAAAGCTCACATCAAAAGAGAATGGAGAAGAAGCAAAGCCTGACAAGGGTCCAATGTCTGTGGATATCGACACATACCGGCCTACCGTCCGCGGTCGTGAGTGGCTTATCAGTGAAACTGATCTTTACTGGATCGCTTCCGGCTGCTACATTCTTGGCACAGGCGGTGGAGGCTCACCCTATCCTCACATGATTCGGATGCGTGAGATGCTGCGAAACGGTGCTGTTGTTCGTGTCATAAGCCCAGATGACCTGGATAAGAACGCATCAATCTACACGGGTGGTGGTATGGGATCGCCTTCGGTTGGAATCGAGAAGCTTCCTGCAGATGAGATGCAGGGTGCACAGTATGAGCTGGCCAAGGTTGTGCAACAGGCTGGTGGCCTGGGTCCGACTCACATGATCTCCATTGAGATTGGTGGCGGCAATGGCATTCAAAGCATGATTCTTGGAGCCAGCACCATCATGGATCTACCTGTGGTGGACGCCGACTGGATGGGCCGTGCCTATCCTACCAAGTGGCAGACGACACCCGTTGTCTTCAACGAGAGATCGCCCATCTGGTGTCCTATTGCCATGTGCGACGGCAATGGCAATGTGGTGACCATGGTCAGTGTCAAGTCCGATCTCCAGGCAGAGAAAGTGATGCGTGCTGCACTTAGTCAGATGGGATCACACACGGGATGCGCCGAAGGTCCTGTAACTGGTGATGAGACTCAGCGCTGGGCAGTCCAGCACACCATTTCACAGGCATGGCGCATTGGTCGTGCCATTGATCGCGCCCGCCGCAACAACTGTGTTGACTCGGTCGCGGAGTCCATTATTGAGGAGTGTGGTGGGTCAAAGGGCGCCAAAGTGCTATGGAAGGGCAAGATTGTTGGTGTCGAGCGCACGCTTCGCATGGGCCACATTTATGGAGAGTGTATCATTGAGGGTGGCGAGGTTGCGGGGGCCGCCGAGTCGAACACACTGGTTTCCTCTGATGCTGAAAAACAGGAATTCACAGGCCGCGTCAAAATTCCATTCAAGAACGAGAACATTGGTGTCATTCGTGTGCCCAACGATTACACTGGAAATGCTGACTTGGTGGGGTCTGGCAAGCCTACCGAGAGCCAAGAGGACGTGGTGGCACTGGTACCTGATCTTATTTCTGTTATCGATGCGCAGAGTGGTGAGGCCATCGGCACTCAGGAATATCGCTATGGCCTCCTCGTTATTGTCCTTGGTATTGCGGCAAGTGACCGCTGGACAAGCACGCAGCGTGGTGTTGATATCGGCGGGCCCAAGGGCTTCGGGTTCAACCATTTGACATTCACTCCCCTGGGTGAATACATTAAGCCCATTAGCGTCATTGACGAGTATAACGAGTAGAGTAGCTAGATATATATTATTCGGTAAACTTCTTAGAATCTGTTAAATATATTGCAGCAAGTTTTCGAGACAATTAGCAATGATACTATAATAAATATGCCATAGCTTGCGTGCATTTGTTTCTTGGCTCGCTTTAATTTATACATGACCCATATTGAGCAGAGCCTCGTTCGTGTTCAATATCAAACGCCAATATATATATGTGGAAGAGCCTGCGTTTATCTATTGCTTAAAATTGGCCGTACTCGACCCTGTCTTACTCGTCGTCACCGAAAAACACCTTAATCGGCATCCAGCTATCACCCACAACCTTGAAGCGCGTCTTAATATCGCTGATCTTGTCAGACTCCTCTTGTGTAAGATTCCAGCCATCCAGCTCAAAGTTTTGTGCAATACGGGTAGGGGTGATGCTCTTGGGGATGATACTGGTTCCGCGCTGCAGACCCCACATGAGACTTTTAACCGTCATTAGTATGTTCTCTTCTCGCCGATGCTTTAAAGGGCTGTCAACTTACACGACCTGTTGAGGCGTCTTCTTCTTGTTTGTAGCAACCTCCACAATAGCGGGTTCTTCAAGAAGGGCACCTGAGTTGTTGATGGGCGAGCCTGACGTGCCACCAAGGCAAGAGTAAGCTGTGCAGTGAATGCCCTTGGATTTACAAAACTCAATCAGCTTGGGTCTTGGGGAGTTAGTATTTGTCAGAGCAAATAGTTCATTTTAATGTAGTAGCGATGGGCGGCACGAGTGGAAGCGAACCCGGTATACATACGAGGGGTTACTGGGATGAAGCTGTAAAGAGATGGATATTAGCACTTGTCCGTCACAACAATCAGCGCTTTGTGGTCTCTTACCTCGATCTGGTTCACAGATGGCACGACTTTGCAGGAGGGGTCAGCCAAAAGCTTCTCAAGGTGGCAGATCTGGAAGTTGGACACTCCAATAGCTTTGACCTTGCCCGTATCAAGAAGCTTCTGCATCTCCTGCCATGTCTTAATATAGTCCCAGTCGGGCAAATGCTTTGTCGAGTCTTCGGGGTCTGTAGAGCAAGGAAAGTGAACCAGAAACAAATCGATGTAGCCAATGTCAAGGTCGCCCAAGGATTTTTCAAAGCCTTCTGCCACACGCTTGTGCCATGGGTTGTCCAGCTTGGTCGTCACCCAGATATCCTCACGGGGCACACCCGATGCACGGATGCCCTCGCCGACCTCCTTCTCGTTTCCGTAGTTGAGAGCAGTGTCGATGTGACGGTAGCCATGCTGCAGGGCGAATTTTACGGCCGCGTTGACTTCGTTCGGCTTTGATTGCCATGTCCCGAGCCCGACGGCAGGAATAGCCAGGCCATTGTTGAGTGTAAAGGTTGTTTTAGACATTGTGGAAGTAGTTGGAGACTTGCTTCGAATTGTGAGATAAGAGCTGTGCAGTCGAAACCTCGAAGGGTTTGGATTTTTGTTTCTTCTGGTTCAGTCAACACTTTTTGCAAGTGTTTACGCCACTTGAAACTATTGAAGCAATCAAATTTAGATATCAGCATGTTCATAAGCTATCACCGGTGTATTGGTTTAGTTGGCCGATGACGGACCATCGGACTACAACACATAGCTCCCAGTGGAGACAAAGATCGGGCAACGCCCGCTCAGATACAACAATATATCTACAACTCGGATAATGGGTTCCATATCTTCCAAAGATCGGCGAGTGCCATGTGTAAGAATGGAGACCTATCCCGAAAAGGCAAGAAATGGCCCAGAATTTCGCAGGAAAAAGGAGCTTTATGATAAGGTGTCTCTCCGGCAGCAACGTGGACTATGGCAGGTAATATGCGGAGAGAGATAGGTCGACCTCTGTTCATATCACAACGGCATTGACCCAGTCATCGAACCTAGCCGTTCTCAAGAACTAGTCGTATTCAACAGACTGGTGACGATAAACAAACTCGCATAAAAGGCTGTGGGCATCTCCTTAATAAACAGGCCAGGGTACCGCGTGGCATTACGTTTTGTTACACGTACAGATTTGAGCCTTTCCAACTTACACCGACTTCTTTCAACGTCAGCGAATAAACTATCACCATTCTTATTTCTGTGTGTCATCGTCGCTTCCGTCTCCGCAACACGATCATCATATTGTCCGAAAATGGGGCTCGATTGGCCTGCAATCAAGAAGAGGCTGGAGGTGTAAGTATATCACTTGTTTTGTGATGAAGCTTTTGCTTATGACTAACTCGCTTTTCTTTGTTGTTAGGCCCAAGGATGAAGACTCCGGCTATGAAAACACTACATGGTGTAACCGCGACTTGATTCCCATTCCGGCAGACCGCCGTACCTACGGCATCTGGTCGTACTTTGGTATGAACTATGTAGCGTAGTGGTGTCTAGTACATGCGTTGGCAACATACTAATAACGCTTGTAGGATACTGGACGGTCTCTGGCTCCTGCATTTCGGCCTGGTCAACCGGCAGTACCCTCTTGTCTTTCGGCCTCAGTCCGCAACAAGCCATCGGCACAGTTGTAGGTCGCCCTTGTGATATATGATTATCAATAGCTGAAACGTTTACTGACTGGCTAGGCTATCGGTGGTATTCTGACTGGTTTTCTGGCGGTTGCTTGTGGCTGGTTGGGTGAAGTTCATCATATCGGTTTCACGGTCTCCAGCCGCTCGGCATGGGGTATGCGCGGCGCATTTTGTGAGTAAACATCCGAATCCGATACGGCATTGTCTCTTTAATGTGAGATCTAACATGATGAAGTCCCCGTCATTCTCCGTATTTTTATTGCGAGCATGTGGTTTGGTATGCAGGCCTTCTGGGGCGGCCAGGCTACTCGTGTGATGTTTGGCGCCATGATTCCTGGGCTTGCACACATGAAGAATCACTTCGCCGAGGGTGCCCATCTGGAGACCAAAGACTTTATTGGTCTTGTTATCTGGATGGCTGCTTTCATTCCAGGTGTCCTGATCAAGCCCGAGAAATTGCAAAAGCCTTTTGTGCTTTGCTTCGTTCTCTTTGCCGGATCGTGCATTGGCTGCCTTGCCTGGAGCGTATCCCAGGCCGGCGGTGTTGGTTCCCTTTTCCATCAGCCTGGCTCGGCTGACAATGTTGGCTGGAGCTTTATGTTTGGTATCACTGCCATTCTCGGTTCTTGGGGTGCCGGAACTCTCGGTCAATCTGACTGGACCCGTTATGCGGATCGCCGCTTTGCTCCTACAATGTCACAGCTCCTAGCCGCTCCTCTTACAATCACTGTCACCGCTGCCATTGGCATTATCGTCACCAGCGCTTCACATGACATCTTGGGCGGCGACCTTGTCTGGAACCCCATCTACCTTCTGGCCGATATTCAGGACTACTATGGCTCCAGCTCCGGCGCACGTGCCGGTGTTTTCTTCGGTGCTCTTGGCTGTGTGGCCTCGCAGTTTTCTGTAAGTTGCATTCCGTATCAAGCATACAGTGTCGCGGCCTTCTAATTGTGATCTACAGATTTCCGTTGTTCTCAACTCTGTCTCGACCGGCATGGATATGGCTGGCCTGAGCCCCAAGTACATCAACATTGTTCGCGGCAGTTATATCATGGCTTGTATCGGTATTGCCGTCCAGTGAGTACTCCCACAAATACCTACCTTTACAGAATCCATTTCTCTAACAATCCAAAGGCCTTGGCAGTTGATCAGCACCGCTACCAAGTTTCTCTCTGTCTTGAGCGGCTTCGGTGTCTTTATGGCCCCTGCAACGTGAGTGGTGCCGACTTTCTTTATTTCCAATTTATAAATTCTAACAATCAAGGGGCGTCATGCTTGCTGACTACCACGTGCTTCGTAAGCACAAGCTCCGCATCAACGAGCTGTACATTGGCAATTCCAGCTCTCACTACTGGTACAACAACGGCTTCAACTGGCGGGCATTTGTCGCCTTCTTCGCAGGCGTTTGGCCCCTCCTCCGTAAGTTTTATTTCTCGCATCCTCGTTGAGCCTCACGTCGAGATAGTCCTAGCTAACACGTATAAAAGCTGGTCTAGCTGCATCGGTGAATGCCTACACTGACTCTAAGTGGACCAACTGGACGCGTCTGTACAATTTGACCTTCATTGTTGGCGTTGCTATCAGCTTTGTGGTCTACCTGGTCCTGAACTACTTCTCGCCCGTCTCCGGCCTCGGCGTTGACCTACCCTTCCTCTCCGAGACAGAGTCGTTGAATGGCCAGCCCTCTCCCACTGAGACCAGCGAGCAGGTTGTCGTTACTGATGACAAGGTGTAGTTCTGCGTCTAACTGCCTGCCTTTGCTTGTATTTCTCAGACCGTTGCTTGTCCAGCCAGCGCGTGTTCTGGTCCCTACCCCGTCATGCTATGTTGTCCCCAGACATGATACGTTGCTTAAAGCAGTCTCGCTGATCGTGAATAATACAAATATTTCTCTGCTGTCAATATCACGGATACAGTTTAGTCTCGTAGTAATATGCATTTTGTAGTTCTAGCCGCCGCTTTAAGTAGTGCCAGCTTCAAATTGATTATATAATCACGTCACGGGACTACGTGTGTGCCCCACTTGTCTACATCCGCGTCGCGGTTCGTCTTATGAAGCGTTGCCAACAATGCGTGATGAGGATGAATGACTGAATCATAAGCTGCGAAATATCATTACTATCAGAAGGATGGATGAGACACAGAATGAACGATCTCTATCTCCAACGTTGGCGTCAAAGAGAAAGATCGATGCACATGACCCATCGATTTCACCTCCTCCGATGAAGCGTCAAGTCCAATCCGCTGTCACCAGTAAGTATATGACGACCATCCAGATGGAGCTAGCAATTCATTGTCGGAACTGACATATGGTACCTTCACCTTCAGAAAGCTCTGTGGCGAGCTTCTTTACGCCAGCATCACAGCGGCCCAAGAGCCTGGTCAAATGGGAACAAAGGGCACCAACGCCAGGCGAACCGACGAGTCTTCTTGTGGCGAGGTTTTCGCCCGAGACCAGTCCAAACCGACTGTCAAAGATAAAAGGAATCGCTGCGTTCGATCTTGTAGGCAACATCCTATCATTTGCTGTCCCGTGCGTCTGCATGTTACCTACTAACAAGAGCCTAGGACTCGACCCTGATACTCACAGCCTCTGGCAAGAAGCACGCCGATAGTGCCCGGGACTGGAAGTGGTTTCATCAAAAAGTGCCACAAACTCTCAAACAGCTTCACGAAGAAGGGTCAGTGAATAAGGTTTTCGTCACTTAAAGTTGTGTATACTGATACAATCTTGATTACAGCTTTGCCGTGGCAATCTTCTCCAATCAGGGCGGCCTAAAACTGCACGCAGACACCTCTGCAAAGAAAACAAAGGCGCCATCCCGCGATCGAGTAGCAGAGTTTAAGCAGAAAGTCAACCAGATACTAGCAGAGTTGGCATTGCCTGTGTCAGTGTATGGTGCTACTGGCAAGGACCGGTTTCGTAAACCACGAACTGGTATGTGGGAGGAGCTCTGCTCAGACCTAGGCCTTGGCAAGAGTGACGTCGACCTAGAACAAAGCTTCTTTGTCGGCGATGCTGGCGGTCGCACCCCATATACAAAGAACGGCAAGATTATCCCCAAGGACTTTAGCTGCAGTGACCGTAACATGGCAGCCAACATCGGCATTGCTTTCCATACGCCTGAGGAATACTTTCATGGCGAAAGCCCATTACCATACGAGCGCGGGTTTCGTCTGGAAGATCACCCATTCTCCCTCTCCCCGACCAGCCCCGACCACGTCTTCTCGAAAGGAGAGGGGAAGGAGGTTGTGGTTTTCTGCGGTCCTCCAGGTGCTGGTAAGAGCACGTTCTTCCGTGATCATCTCGATTCCCACGGCATTCGGCGCATAAACCAGGACACTCTCAAAACGTGAGTTTTATCACACTATGTTTAATACGATTGCAGCTGACATCTCTCAGAAAAGACAAATGCATCAAAACTGCCACTCAGTATCTTACAGAAGGGCATTCTGTTGCGATTGGTAAGCAAGCAGCCGTCTAGTGATGCAGTCATTTACAAATATGCCTAACATGCAGACAACACAAACCCGGATCCTGCGGCACGCGCGGTTTGGATAGATCTTGCGAAGAAGAACGATGCCATCGTCCGCTGTGTATGGTTTAAGTCGTCTCCAGAGCTCTGCGAACATAATGACATGGTGCGGTCATCAAACAAACCAGTAGGTACTTTATAACAACGGTCATTTTGCAGTGTCAAGAAAGCGGCACCAAAAGACAATAGCAAAAGCGGCCAACAGTCACTAATCACACACAGCTCAATCCCGACAACAGAACTTTGCTGCCCAAAATTGCTTTCAATACGTTTTTTTCTCGTTTCAAAGAGCCCAAAACCGCAGAGGGCTTCAAGGAGGTCACAGAGGTCAAGTTCAAGTTTCGTGGGACTGAAGAGGAATACAAGCTATGGGCTCAATACTGGGTGTAATGGCCGTCAAAATATCACAGGTTGGAGGATCTTAGAATGGTAGCCGAGAGCTGGCCTCGGCATCTGCACATCTTGCGCGGGTGTTTTAGCTGAGGTTCCATGACGATTAATCGAGTCAGGCAATCAATTCCATGTATGCAAGGTTATAAAGCATTATATTTGTCATTTATCATATTATTAGGGTGCTTTTTTTGGGTATCTTTGCTGGGTAAAAACATATCATCTAGCTCATCCACACTCCACGGTATCATTACCTGCGCATACGAACTCGGCCAGCAAGTCCACGCAGAAACTTTGACATGCCGCTCTTCTCGGAAGAGGGCGCATCGTCTCGCTCTATGCGGTCCATAGGGCCGACAATCTCGTCATCGCCGCTATGAGGAAATTTGCCCTCAGTGTCAACAATCTGAGGGATCATGGTCGACACATCCTGGTGTTGACGAATCTTGTGCGTGTAGGCACATTTTTGGGCCTGTGCTCCATTGGGGAAAATGCGGCCCAGGGTTTTATCGTACGCAGCCTTCCACTGACACTCGGTCTCAGACCACTTCTCCTTGGTGAGCTCGTAGATGTCTGAAGTTGTGCCGTAGTGCTCACCCATGCGCATGAGATGCTTGGCATAGTTCGTGCGCGCCTGCGCCCAATCTTCACACAGACGGTCCAGCTCATCGGCGCCGGCGCCATCGGGCAGGTGGTATGGGCGCGGGGAGATGGTCTGGTTGGCATGCCCTAAGCGGTCGGCCCATTCATCTTGAGGCTCGAGGGGCGATGCAACTGCCGATACGTGGTTGCTTGCATGGTTGCTCATTTGACCATGGTAAACCGAGGCAGAAGAAAGCTTACGGTTTAGGGGTGGCGATGCGAAAAAGTCCGTCGGGGTCACGACGGTGATGGGTGAAGTTGGATGCGATGGACGAGGAGAGGTGGGCGACGAGAGTGTCATTGGTGGAATGTTGGCATCGGCGACATTGAGTGGGGAAATGAGATGGGCGACTTGGCTCGGCGATGTATGAACGGACGGAGCCGGCAGCGGCGACGCCGATGGCTGGAGAGTGTTGATGAACAGTGGCGGCAAGAGAGGGGTGGTTGCCTTGGTACGTTCGCGTTCAATACTCTTGCGCGCAACGTCGTTGTCTTCCTCGTAGTCATAGTCGTGCTCGTAGTCACGCTCATAGTCATCGTCCATGGTCCCCGTGGTCGTAGGGAACTGCTCGATGCTATCAGTGCTGCCGAAGCGAGAGTGCGATGACGTCACGATCACCGGGGTGATGTTTGTGTTCATCACGGGGTTGAAGAGGTCGACAAGAGCCGGGCGACCGGCAGACAGCGACGAAGAGCGGCTGGAGGGCGCGTGTGACAGCGACGGGTCGGAGACGGGCGCCATGGCCAAGTTGCTGAATGCGCGGCGGCTACTTGCTGAAGCACTACGCCAGCGCGACAAGACGTTGATTTGGGAGCCAATACGCTGGGCAGCATCGGAGAGGGCAGACATGCTTGCGCCGTTGGTCCGACGGCGTGACCTGCCGACGTAGGGCGCTGCGCTAGCTGGCGGCATGTCGTTATCGCTGGCGAAGCCTATTTCGTAGTCAGAGCGCTGGCCCTCGAAGGAGGCAGGGCTATGGTTTGCACGACCATGCGTGCACGGCTCATCACCTGTCTAGTTAGCATGTTTTTCTATGGTATTGTTTCTGTGTTATGTAGACTTACATAAACAGTCATACAAGTCGGATATTCTGTGAGACATGATCATTGCCTCGATATCTTCAGAGTTGCTGGCTTCGTGGATATCGTGGGCATCGTGGGCGTCGTAATCGTGATAATCGGCACGGCCTTCAAAATTGCCATCCTCAGGAATCTGCTCCAGTGCTTCCTCTTCCTGCACATCTGGCAGCACTCGTTTGGGAGCAGGTGCATTGACATTGGCGGTGTTTGTAGACGGAGTGGCAGGGACAAGGCCCAAACCTAGACCCAAACCTGAACTGAGCGCGGCCGAGGGTGCCGAGGTGCATTCAGAGTATGACGGCGAAGGGAGAGACAAAGGGAGGTCGAGGGACGAGGATGAGCTGTCGTAGCGCAAGTGGCCGAGGCCGCTGCGGTGTGAGAATGTCGGTGTGGCGGGGCTGGTGATGTCCGAGACGGAAGCATTGTCGCCTAGAAACATGGGGGTGCCGTTTGTACCATTCGCAACATTTCCACCATTTGCGCCGTCGATAGATTCGACTGTGCACACGAGGTCATCGTGCTTTCGGGGAGTGCGAGTGTTGCTGCGGTCCTGCACCAGCTGGGGCAGGATGAGAGGCTTGAGTTTGGCTGTCATGTCGTTGGGCGTTGCCCGAGAAGGCAGCGTCTGCTGCGGCGCAAGCTATGACGAAATAGCGGTGTCTTGGTTGGTATGCAGTTGATTGTATGATTGTAGAGTGGTCTTGATAGTAAAGAAGGAGGAATTTGATAAAAAAAATCAGGATCAGATAAGCAGCAACGTCAAATATATTCGAGATGATCCCTTCTGGTTGTGTAGTTGTTGGTGTTGATGAGTCGATCGCTGCTGGCACGGTTATCGATGCGGTCGAGACCTGAAGCTGTTGTGCGTATGGCGGTATGCGAAAAGGCGGGTAGGGGACAGTTGAGCGAGTGACGTGTGGTAATATTGGGAAAAGAGTGACAGGGTGAGAGTGAAAGTGAAAGTGGAAGTGGAAGTGGAAGCGAAAGTGGAAGAGCGGAAGAGGATGAGGCAACGAGAGTAGAGTTATTTTAACCAAAATAGAGATCGGAAGACGGGTAATCTGAAATGGAAGCTGCAGCTCGAGATGTATATGAGTCGAAGCCCAAGCCTGAGAGAATAATGTCGCAAAAGAGGACAAGCTGCTGAGTTGGGGGGGGCTTGGGAGCTGTTTGGGTCGTGGCTGAGGCCGATGGGGTAGGCGGCGGCCGGCTGATACGTGGACCAAACGACAAGCAAAAGAATGCGCGAATGTGATTGTGATGAAAAGAAGGAAGGAAAAGAGAAAAGGCCCAGTGACCACGTGTAATCCAAGAAGTAGACGGGGTTGATGGGGGTCGCGGGTCGGGCTCTCTTGGGAATAGCGGTCGATAGGGTCGATGAGCTGGGGTGAGCTGGAAGAAAAAGAAAGAAAAAGAAAGGAGAAAAAGGAAGCAGAGAAAATAGAAAGGAAAAGGAAGGAAGAGAACCCAACGAATTCTGGATGTGCTCTGCTGGCGGTTTCGTCACAGCGAAGGAGCGCAAATCAGGCTTATTAGGTTCTTGGTCCGCTGCCGTCCGTATGCTTTTCTTTTTGATTCTTTCTCTTTTCTCTTGTACTCTTTTCTTTTTCTTTTTCTTCTGTATGTTTTCTGCGTCGTCCGTTTTCCGTTTGATGAGTTAAAATTTTCTCTATTACAGTTCCGTCTCTGGTTGCTTTGGTTTGATGTGCTCTTCCCGTCCCGTTTATCCGTCTGGAGGATCGTCTGTTGTTTGCCGTCTGTTGTATTGTATTGTTATGCAGTGCTTCTCACAGTCCGCGCTCGGCAGTCGGTGATAGGTGACGTGTGTCTAAACTGCCGTGGGACAGCAAATGCAGCAATCAAAGGCAAAGGCAATCGACGACGCAGCTGACAAGACAAATGACAGCAAATGTGCAAATCGGATTAAAAGCAGAAGCAAGATAGGGCGGAAAAGATAGACAACTCCATCTCAGAACCGCTTGCACGATGGTGAAATATAGCAAAATAGAATGAAATACAGCAAACAACCGACTAACAGACTAATTCCAAAGGCATAACAAAGACTCATAGAAATATAAGAAGTAAAATCTAGATCGGGGCCATGCCGCTCAGAGAAAAGGTCTAGGCAAAGCGAGCAAAATCAAATAGTGTTACTGCACTCTGCAGCGAAATACAGAGTATGTACAAAAGAGAAAAACGGCAGGACAAAGACAAAAAGAAGCATATTGAGAAAGTAGAAAAAGGGCAAACGGACACTGCAAAGGAGCAGCCAGCAGAGAGCCAGAGGATTCGAGGAACAGAACCCGAAAAACCTCTCACCGGCGGCCCACATCCCAGTCCGGGACCGCCCAAAGAAGCCGCCAGAAGAACAAAAAGATAAAAATGGAGGAGAAATAGCGGTGCCTCGGGTGCTAAAGAAAGCGTTGTAGCAAGACTGGGGCTGGTCGGGCGAATAACAATGAAGGAAATAATTATGAGAATAAATATGATGAAATAAATAGAGAAATATCAAGGCGGACTTCAGAGTCTCGAGCGAGGCGAGCTCATGCTCATGGGCCGGGGCATGCATGGCCAGCGGGTCTCGCCAGCACAAGCATGCATCGTAGAATTTGAATACTTTGGGTGTGCTCAAACGGATGCTCAGCCTATGGCGGACCATGGAGACGGGACCCGAGGACGGGTCGGTGCTCTCTTTGCTGGCAAAAGACCCTTGCTAGCGTCCTAAGGTTGAACGAAGAATTTTCCCTCGCCTTTCGGAGCGCTAGGCCTGGTTCGGAGGCTTGTTCTGGTTTGGGAATGCTAGTCCGATTTGTTTCTTTTCTTGTCCAGTTTTCTTTTTTCTTTGCTTTTTCTTTTCTTTCTTTCAGGCGTCTACTTTTTCTAGGCATTCCTGCCACGTCCTTTACCGCCCTGCTCCCTTCCGCTGCCGTGCTGACGGTCACTTTGGCGGGAACTTTACCTTCTTTCTGCTAGATGTACTTTTGAATAGTTATCTTGAACTGGTCAGTAATATGTGTACTTGGTATTGATGACAAAGGAATCGGGTAGACACCGGCAGGCAAGCCGAAGACGTCACAACAACCAACTTGAGAGGCAACTGCTACCGGCTTGGCATATACAACAGGTCTTCCCTGGCAAGCCGAGGCAACACGCAAACGCACTCAGTAATAACTGTTTACCTCAGCCCTCAACAACCGTTGTTTTGTAATCGGCCTCGATGCTCCATGAACTGCTGCAAATGTACCTTGCATGAGAAAGCGCCACTTCAATCGGAATTAGCCAGGGTGCAATCCGTCCACCCTCCAAACGGCTGCCTGGGGCCGTAAATCTTTTTCTACAGGATATTTGTAACTCAAACAATAAAGACTCTTACATGATCGTGACAATTCAATATTGTTGCAGGGGCTATCCATGACAGAAGAAAACTACTGCAAAAAAGAAATAATGTTAAATAAATCAACAAATTCAAAAAAAAAAAAAAATTGATCAATATTCCTCATTAAAAACAGCGTTATTGAAAAGAGGGGGGTGTTCACGGAGAGTGCCGCTTGTCAACGGTCCAGGGCGGGAGCTTTGTATTTTTATTCTCTTTATTTTTATCCTGGTTATTATTGCAAACTCGTAACGCATTTTGCAAACGGTGGTTGATTTTTCCGATATCTGTTAGTTTCGTGCGCGATTAAGCTAGATGGATTACAAGAAGTGACATGATCACACAAAATAAGAATAATACACAGAAGAGACATATCTACATAATGTATCTTGGTCGATGCACGACAGATGTACAGTCCCAACAGCTAAAAATACGACAAGCAGCTACCATTAGAACGAAGAGCTCGAATCGGAGACAGAAGGAAGTACCAAATATGAACTGATTTCGTGTTGGAACATGTCGATACGAACGACTACATTGATGACTGAGCCTTATTTGCTCACGACATCCGACATCCGGACCAACTGACGGCAGAGAAGGCGATACTCATACACACAGCATTGACTTGCATGCGTGTGGTTAATTCTTCAGAAGACCAACATGGTCGGTCAAGTTGACAGTAGGTCTGTCGAGTACATCCATGTGCTCAAGTTGGCCTGTGATTCGGCAGTTCTGCATCAAGCCGTACAGGCGTGGCTATCTTTGTGTGAGTCCGAGCATAGTAGCCTCGGTTGAAGCAGCAGCAGCACGTAAGTCAAAGACTGTCGGCCTGTGCAGTGTATGGACGGCACGAACAACAACGCAATTCGACCAGCGAGGACGTGGTACGCCTGCAGTGGTGTCGAGTTGATGGGCATGCATTGCACTGGCAGAGAGGCTCATATCCTGACGAACAATGACAAGCAACTGTGAAGACTTACTGTATCACCTTGGTTTTGTGGATGTGCACTTTGACAGTTTTCTGTAGGCAGCATATCCATTAGAAGACGCTGGGGGTAGGACGTAACGTAAAGAAAGTTGAACAAGGAGACAAAAGACCCAACCATCACACTTGCATCAAGAGCAGTGAGCACAGTAGCTGCAGTGCATCTCATGTCATGACTGCAAATACAGCATGTGCATCTGTTGAGATTCCTTGTTGAGGGCAAACCATTTATGACGACGCATGGCCCAGTCAATTGGCCATTTGATCATAACCATTGCCAGCTGCCAAAGTACATCTCTGCAGTTGCTGCTGAGTATGCAGTGCATGGCTTCATGCATGGCTTGATGCCGGACGACTGCGATGATTGCACGTCACAGCATTGGCCTTTGAGCGGCCTTTGAGCTCAGAATCATTTGGTTTCTGGCCTTTGTCGCTGGCAAGTGTCCATCATTGCTATGCTTATAGCAGTGATGTCCTCAAGCAGTGTCCTCAAAGGGTTCGCTAGAGGTGTTTCTGAATGGTGATGAGAAAACTAGCGAGGCTTTTGTCAGCAATCATAGCAAAAGCGATAGTAGAACCAAAGTTGGAACGCTGCGAGCAGATATTTGCCGGCTTGCCGAGGCATGTTGTCGGGCTGAATGCAGGCCAGCTTACAGCCCTGGCAAAAGGACATAGGACATGCAATATGCAGTCTCATTATGCAATCTCAAACCAATACTCAGCTGTGGTGCAACCGCAGAACGCTTAATGGCATACGTATACCAACGCGCCGGAGTGCCGGACTTTGCTCGCCATTCTGGCAGCGTCAACTGCAGGGCGCGTACGGAGTAGGGGAAGCAGTAGGCAGTGCGGGGTTGAAGATATTATTGGGGTGGAAGGATGCAGGGAGATAGGGAGAATGGGAGACGGAGATATGAAGAGAGAAAGGACGAGTGGGAGGGAAAGAACGGAAGTGCGGAACAATAATAGCATGTCGAATCGCGTGCTATTTGCGTGCTAATCATATACTGTGCTCTGCATAATGTATGGGTAGAGAGAGAAAAGAAGGAGCGACGCATAAACACATGGCGTTGGGAGGAGGCGCGACTCGACTTGACTGGAGCTCCTCCCACCCGTGTCGAACGAGCTTGGCGACATCGTGTGCTGCCTGTTCTCTACTCTAAATTCTGCTGCTGTGATTGGTACATAGCACTTTGTAAAAATGTATTACTTGTTGCTATTATTTTCCTATGAACTCTCCAACTCGTTATCACATGCATTGGCTACTAACTTTGTCAGGCTGCAATGCGACCGAGCCCAACGACTTATATCGAACAGAGAGGAAGGAAAGAGCTTTGCTCGTGCTTTCCTATCCAGTCCTTTAGGCCCAATGCTGATACGTTGGGAGAATATCAATTTAGGAAAGTATACTGGAACATCAATTTGGGAAAGCGTCGACTGCTCTTGCCCTTTTTGAATATGTGAAGCGACATCACCGTTGTCGGAGCCAAGCGTGCTGGCGTGATGCAAATGCGTAGGCAAATGGCAAAATGGCAGAATGGAAGCCCAGGAGTGGCCTCACTTGTCCGCTTTCTGGCCTTATTCTAGCATCAGGGTGTCTGTCGCGTCGTTAAACCCGCACTGCGGACATGAACGTGCAATCACCCGCTAGAGTGTCGGAAGCAATAAACTATTTAAATTTATTATTAAAATAAATGATAATTGGCTGCACTTTGAGATGTCTGTCAATCACTTTTTTTTTTTGCATTTTCCAAGATGATGATGTTAAAGGCTAAAGAACATGTATTCTCGATACAAGTCAGACAGACTCGCATCTTGCCTTGGAGTTTCAACCAAAATAAATAGTATCTTGAGATAAAAACACACCACCCATATGCGCACCTTCTATCCCACGCCGAGATATCCCCACGGAGCCTCGTTGGCTGCCCGCTGTGCTCAGTATCGGTCCAGTGTAACAGCGCTCTTGGGTCTTTCCCTTTTTGTCTACCTCTTGCATTTTCGTCCCCCATCCCCACACCACATGCGGTAGCGCTCCTCCTCGTGCTTACTATCTTTTAACTTGACTTGACCCGCGCCTTCTCTTTTTGTCTTGTCTTTTGTTTCGCTCACTTTGTTCTTGCCCTGTCAACTTTTGTCCTCGTCTTCCTCTTCATCTTCACTCCCGCCCCTCGCAACAACAAGCCCGTCCAATCTACAAACTCAATCGACACCTCAATCTCGAATTATTCTCGAACTTCGATTCACCACTTTACTTCGTAGACACCCGTCTCTCCACCTCACCCCAGCCATCCGCGATCTCCCGGACTGCCGGCCTTGGCCCGTCGACTCTGCCTCTCCTCGCCAGACTCTTCCTCGCTTCTCGCTTCCACCGGTCAGCACTCTTGTCGTGACGTCAACGCCTGTCAATTCCTCGATATACAAATCTCAGCCGACGCAATGCTCGCCACCAAGGTCCTCCGTTCTGCTGCCGCCGCCGAGCGCGCACCCCTCATCAAGTTCCTCGGCAAGAGATCTACCCCTGGTATGTCGTCACTTGGGCATAGTTCACATGTCTTTTCTTTCCGATTCCTATTCATGTAGAGTCGCATCTTCTTGCTTTGCTTCTGTTGTCGCATGGTTGTGCTGTCGGTCTTGCCTCGCTTGCCCTGCCCCCTCAAGCCAATCGATATATGCATCTCATCCTCCCTCAACCTACTACTATTCTGCTACACGACTCTGATGCTAACTACTGCAGCCTCGGTCGACCACTCGCGCCAGCCGCACCCTGCCAGCCCAACTCACTCGCTCCCGGCCGACTTTGACAAGCCCCCCTCGCACGCCTCCTTCTCCTCCTACCGTGACCACGCCCAGCAGTTCGGCCCGCTGCGCAAGTCCATCAAGATTGCAGCCGAGCGCGGCATTGGCGGCACCTCGGGCCACGAGCTCGGCTCTGTTGCTCCTGCCCAGGGCGAGGTCTTTGACCGCAACGAGCTGCCTGCCCGTTTCCGGAGGACCCCAATTTCTCTGGCCGAGATTGAGGCTGTAGAGACCGGCGGCGCTACCTTTTTCTAGATGTTTTCCAGGCCTTTTTCGAGCTTCTCTCCGTGCTCTCTTTTGTCTGTATTCTCACGCCTTGCGTTTCTCTTTTCTCTCGCCTCCTGTCTTCTCGTCCTCTCTCTTACGCCCTCTCTCTTACGCCCTCTCTCTCGCCCTCTCTCTCACGTCCTCTCCTCGTCAAAATGGTGATGCATCGATGCATATGATGGCGGCTGCATTTGGTTCTCTGCGTTCAGTGTCTGATGCCCGTGCCTCGGAATGGTTTCTTTTCTATCGTTTGTTCTGTCTTCATATTCTTTTTCACATGTCGTCTTCCTGTTATTTTCTGCATGCTACTCGCTTGGATAGCCCTCCGCCGGGTAGTTGTCTATACCACCGCTTGCTTTGTACAATCAACTCAATTTATTTACTTTCTATATCAAAATCATACGCTGTCTTCATCCAACTCCTGATATCGATATCTCAATCTCACTTTAGTCAAATCGTTGACATTGCATGCCCTGCATTGGCGTATCAAATCGAATAAAATCTCGTAATACAAACAGCTGCCGTCAGTTGCGACTGGCCAATCACAGCCGCCTATTAGCTCACAAAAAAATTATAGCGCGTCTTCATGGTACGGTCTCTACAGTGCTGGTGCTCGGAAAGCCGGGTTAACCCGCGCTATTGGGACTGAGTATTGCATGTCGTAAACCCCTCTGTCGTCAGAAGGAATTGAATGCATTAGGAATTCTCGACATCTGATCGCAACGTCCAAAGAGCACATCACCAAAGCATACACTGTCAATCGCATTCCGAAGGCTCATCTGCTTACATAATATCGCCATAACCCTGTCTGATCCGATTTGCCTCGACTGTTTGGCTTCGATTACTCTCTAAACTCTCCAAACTCTTCAAACTCTACCGACCACACCGTCCTCGATACAATACACACAATGGCACCTGCCGAGGTGTGTCCGGTGGACCACAAGACAAGAGAGGCCTGGCTGGAGCAGGCGCGCGCACAGGCCGAGGCTCAAAAGGCAAATGGCGAGGCTGTCACAGCACCACAGTCACCACACGCATCAATACCACACGCACCAACGTCGCAGACACCGCCTCAGTCCTCACAGCCTGCGCAAAAAGGCGGCTTCTTCTCGGGATGGCCCAGCCTCTGGGCATCATCAACACCACCCACGCCTCAACAATCCGCTCAGCCATCTCAAAATTCTTCTCAAAAACCTGTCCTGGCCACGGGCACCCACCAGGCCTACAATGCCTTCAAGACACCTGCGGCACCCTCGCCCACCGAACTCGGCACTGACCGTGTCGTCTCCTCCATTCCACGAACCACCCCCGACGAGTCTGATGCCACTTCCGCTACGCCGACCGCCCGCCCCGTCAACCATGAAGTCGAGACCGGCGCCGACCCCGTCTCCGGCAACTGGGTCTACCCCTCGGAGCGCATGTTCTTCGACGCCATGAAGCGCAAGGGCAACGACAACGCCCAGCCCACCGACATGCGCGTCGTCGTGCCCATCCACAACGCCGTCAACGAGCGCGCCTGGAAGGAGATTTTGGAGTGGGAGGCGCCCTATGTTGGGGAGACCAAAAAGTGTGGCGGCCCGCGCCTGCACTCGTTTGCCGGCCTCAGCACGAGCATGACGCCGCGCGCCCGCTTCAACACGCTGCTGGGCTACAGCGCGCCGTTTGACCGGCACGACTGGGTGGTCGACCGCTGCGGCACGCAGGTCGAGTACGTGATTGATTTCTACGCCGGCCGGCCGGGTTCTTCAATAGCTCAACAGACACAGAAGCCAGGCCAGCCACAGATCAATTTCTATCTCGATGTGCGGCCCAAGCTCAACAGCTGGGAGGGCATCAAGATGCGGGCGCTGCGCGGAATCGGTCTGAACTAATAACAGTGCCAAAAGTAGGAAACACAAAAAGTAACGGAGGATACGATAGACAGAGGTTAGATTTATGAATTGCATGAACGGTCAAGGGTTGCTGCACTCTTTGTATTTTATTTTCATTTTATTTTCATCACAATTGCATGATCTTTCTCAACTCATACCAGGCAAATATCAATTTCAATTCATAGCAGTATATAATTGTCTTTCTTCTAGATGCCGTATATGCGAGCCATATTTGGGATATGAGGGTATAGGAGTTGGTTGTCAAAGCCAAATAGAGAGAAATAAAGAGAGCTGCTTCGCAGAAGCAGGCATGTGTGGTGTTAATACAGAAGAAGAATCAAAGTAGAAGAGAAATCGCGTATCCCATGTCCCATTTCCCATATCCATCCCAAACACAAATGACAAATCCGGCCATCAGTCGGTCTTGGACAGAGTGTGCTGGCCCGTGCGATGGTCGGTCTTCTTGGTATCACTGCCTATGCTACTGCTATTGCCGCCGCCCACCCGCACGCGCACTGGGCTCGACGTCTCCAGCTGGCCATCGTCCAGTACCCAGCCCATGTTGCGCATCGTCGCCAAAATGGTCTGCTTCACCTCGGCTGAAACATATCCCTGAGGGCCCTCGTTCTCATAATGTCCTCCCAGGCCGTTCTTCAGGGCAGCATCAAAGTGGTATGCGTGCGTCACGGCATCGAACCAAGCCAACAGTATCGCCTCCGTCTCTGATGCCGATGGCGCTATCGTCTTCTCCGACCGCATTGCCTGTGCGCTCTCCTTCATAGCGAGGCGGATCACAAACCGCGACCGCCAGTGCCAGATGCTCATAAAGTAGTCGTCCGTCTCGAATTTGTACGAGTGTGCCGAACCGCCACTTCCCCACCACAGCATCAGATTGGGCCGCGAAAGCATGACGCTTCCATACGTACCGACCTCGCAGTGGCCGTGATAGTCGCCACTCTTACTCCGGAGCTCACCGCTGACGTCGTGAAGTATGTGCTCACGCTGCGCTACCTCCGTCGGCGAAAGAACCTTGCCCGTCTCCAGGTACTCACGGAACACTATAGTAGCACGCTGCCGGTTCAAAGTCAGCATCTTCACACACCGCACACCGCGGTAGTTCATGTTGAGGTGAACGAAAATGAGCAGCACCATCCAGTACAAGACTACCGTACGGTCCTCCACCATGTGCACGACAGCCGTGCCTGCAAGCATGCCCAGCAGGCTGATTACTGTCTCCTGGGACGCTTCTTTGGCATTGAGCTCTGCAAGGTTGCCAGTTTTGGCAAAGTGCGCCGACAGGCTGGCCTTGCTCGCATTCGCTGCGACACCACAGAGCGCCCGCAGGACGCTCGACATGATCATGACGCACACTTTGGGGACAAAGGGCAGTACTGGCGTCAGCAGATCCAGCAGGAGTGCGCTGTCATTAAACAGATCCGCCATAAAGCGATACGTCTTGCACTCGGGCTCAATGGCCTGACCCATGCGATGTGCAAACAAGATTGTCGCCATGCGAGAAAATGTGTCCTGGATGATCTTGAGGACCAGCGCCGCGGTGGGTGACTGAGAGGCGTTACCTACACCCAGTCCCTCCAGGACAGCCCGATTTGCCAGTAGGGATGCAATGGACGACGAGAATGCCTGTAGCGAGTCGTATGTCTGGTATGCCAGGTAGTCGTCGGTCACTGTGTGGGGAAAGCCCGCAGGCAGGAATGCGTAGAACACGGCTTTGCCCCATGGCACGTGTGTCTTCTCCGCCTTGGCCTTGTCGCGCTCGTCGTCGTCGGGGTGGTGGCCGGAACGCGGCTTGCTAATGTTGCTGCCGCCATTGCCGGTGTCGCTGTAGTTATATGTGCACAGCACATTGCCGGCTTGGTCTATGTCGAAGACCGTACTCATGATGATGCGGTCGCTGTCTCAGACATCAGTGGAAATAAATCGTTCACTACTCGCGTGCTTCCGTGTATCGGCCTCGTAGGATTGAGGTAGGGCTGGGCGCGTCCGCGATGTTCTTGTCGAGAAAAGGAAGCCGCGGAGATGTGTGTGTAGGTGGGAGAGTGGGAGAGAAAAAAGGAGGGGGGCAGTCGTGTGATGTGGTATAAATCGGGCAGAACTCGACAAGGAAGGAGCCAAGAGGTGTAAACAGAAGAGAGAGACGAAATGGAAGGAGCGATGGTGGTCTTGACGTTGAAAGGGAAGGTGCGATCAGTCAATCAAATTTGTTGAGTTGCGCACACGCAAGGAGAAGGCACGGAGATGTCAGTCGTTCCTTCTCGTTCAATCTGTTGATCTTGGACCTTTTGCGATTAATTTGGTCTTTTTATTCTTTTATTTTGATTAATATTTCAGATCAATGAACCGACACTAACGCGTCTCTCGCAGAGGCATTGAGACCAAGATCTGGGGAATGACATAACTAGGTGACGAGTTAAAGAGCAATAGCGCACCAGAGGTATGGAGCTCAGTAATAAGAGGAGAAAGTGAGCGTGCCATCGCATGGAACAATGAAACAAAACATAGGCGCGGCACTGTGGCAGATCCAAGGTAAATTATTGTGGGTATGCTTATGTAAACACGATGTGAAACTACTTCGTACTGAGAACTGGTCGCGACTTGATGACATGAATATGTTTTCATATCGTCATGCCACTATTAATTTTATGTAGTATTCTCAATATCCTCCAGTCAACTTGAGAGTAATTTGAGGCGATTTTCAAAATGGGGTTTTAAGACAAATTTGATGCACATTTCCCTCAATGAAATTTAAAACCTCTAATAGAAAATATTAAAAATATGGCAAAACTACATAAATTACAAATATTTGTAAAACAAAAAATGCAGTAAAATCTAGTAGAAATCCCAAACGTAGGTTCACATCCTGCACGGTGTCGGCGCTGAATAAAAAATGATGCGAAATGATATCAAAGATTGGATGAAGCTTGAAGCCCGAAAGTCCTAGTCAACAAACGGCCAACAGCCCAACAGCCGGCCAACAATATCACGTGTAAACTATCAGGGGTCTGACCCCACTGAAGAGGGGCACCCCTGAGAAGTGAGAACTCACCGTTGCCAGAATCTAGAACAGAGCTCCCGCTAATCTTGGAGATACTCGCCTCTGTTTTGCTGTTTGCTTTGTGCTGTGCTTTAATACTCCTTGCCTCCCCGACTTCAAAGAAAAACGACTCTCGATCATCCCTCAAACTCAACACCACACACACATACAAAATGGCCGATACCAAGGTTTACCGCGCTACGACGACGGCGCCAGTCAACATTGCCGTTGTGAAGTGAGCTCGCTTGCATTTGATTTGATTTGATCTGATTTGATTTGCATTGCTTGCATTGCTTGCATATTCTGCACTCTGCATGCGGTCTTGTGCATTTTGCATCAGCTAACATTCCAGGTACTGGGGCAAGCGTGACCCCAAGCTCAACCTGCCCACCAACTCCTCGCTGTCCGTTACCCTCGCCCAGTCCGACCTGCGCACCTTGACCACCGCCACATGCTCGGCCGCTCCCTCGTACACCGCCCAGGCCGTCGACACACTGCTGCTCAACGGCGAGCCCTCTGATGTCTCGGGTGCGCGCACCCAGGCCTGCATCAAGGCTCTGCGCGTTCGCCGCGAAGCCATCGAGGCTGCCGACCCATCACTGCCCAAGCTCTCGACCCTGCCCCTGCGCATCGTGACCGAGAACAACTTCCCTACCGCTGCCGGCCTTGCCTCATCGGCCGCCGGTTTCGCCGCGCTCGTCCGCGCCATTGCCGACCTCTACGAGCTTCCCGACTCGCCTGCACAGCTGAGTCTGATTGCTCGCCAGGGCTCTGGCTCGGCCTGCCGCAGTGTGTTTGGCGGCTACGTCGCATGGCGCATGGGTGAGCTTGAGGACGGCAGCGACTCGCTGGCCGAGCAGGTGGCGCCCGCATCGGCGTGGCCGGAAATGCGTGCCCTTGTCCTTGTTGTGTCGGCAGCCAAGAAGGGTGTGTCGTCGTCGTCGGGAATGCAGCAGACCGTCGCCACATCTGGCCTGTTCAAGCAGCGCATCGTCCAGGTCGTTCCCGAGAACATGGCCACCATGGAGGCTGCCATTCACGCACAGGACTTTGCCAAGTTCGCCGAGGTCACCATGCGCGATTCGAACTCGTTCCACGCCACCTGCGCCGACACCTACCCTCCCATTTTCTACATGAACGATGTGTCGCGTGCTGCAGTGCGTGCCGTCGAGGCCATCAACGCCGCAGCTGGCCGCACTGTTGCTGCCTACACATTTGACGCTGGCCCGAACGCAGTTGTGTACTACCTGGAGAAGGATGCCGATATTGTCCTGGGCTCGTTCTCGAGCATCCTGGGTGCTATTGACGGCTGGAAGGGCGGTGCTGCCCCCAGCACGGCATCGGCTGCTACCGTGGATGCTGCCGTCGCTGAAGTTCTCAAGACCGGTGTCAGCCGTGTGATCTCCACTGGCGTTGGCGAGGGCCCGATCAAGTCGGAGGAGCACCTTGTTGGCGAGGACGGCGAGCCCGTCAAGAGATAAATACCCCATCTCTGAAGTTTCAACATTAACATTAATTTAGGGAAAGCTCGGTGAAAGGCTTTCAGAGAAAAGGAAAAGAAAGCGGAAAAGAAAAGACAAATACCAACAAAGAGCGAGAGAGCTACCATCAGCTTTATATCATTTTAAGCCATTAGTACCCATGTTTAGTTGATTTGTTTCTCATTATAGCCATCATTTATGATAGAGCAAGCCGGCAATATACATTTATTTAAAGGCAAACTGTAAAGGGCGCTTTATTATGTGCATCGAAGCCCATTCATGAGTGTTCATCCTGCCATCAACACACCGACTTGCGATCACTGCGACATCCGGTCACATGATGATATATGTCGAAGATCTAGCAGATAAGGCAGTTCTTACGTGCCTCGTTATGCCGGTAACGGCCCCACTTTACCATTGTCTTTCTTCTCCGCTTATTGCCTTGCAACTTTATTCTGTATTACCTCGCGGTACAGAGGATTATCAGTTTATCTGATAGAGAAGTCCATCTATGTCGCCTGTGACATATTCGCATGCGCTCTCGAAAAAATCAGGGTTCTGCATTACTCTGAAGGATAAGAGTGCTGTGCAGATATCCCTAGCGAGATCGCATGCCCTCCCAATCTTTACCGACCTTCTCCACACTCTGCGCCTGCTGCTACTCTTTTTAATTATCGCAAGTTGAAAAACGGGGAGCCGTGGGCAGCTTGCACTTGCCTTATCTGTCCGTCCCCTCGGGAGTCGTGGCTATTAGCAGAACATGACATAATCACTGCGAGAGCCTGACTTCATCCCAGCATTTGCATGCACTCTATTCATTGCGCCATCCAGCGATGCTGTTGCTTTACGAGTATGTACACAGTGTCTTTGACACAACTCACGAGCCCAGCCAAGACATTGCGCAAACCCACTGCGGAGGACGGGTCGACATCCGCCCAAACTGGGCTCCCCTGCATGGCTTGATGTTTTGCTTCTTCTTTGCTTTTTGATGGTTACGGTGTACAACATTATTGCTACCCAGTCAGCCAGTCTCCCAGTAGTCTGTTGTGACACTGACTGTTTTATTAGGGCAAGCAATACTCAGTAGATAATGCATGTGGTGTTAATGTCCAAGAGGTACATCACCAAGCCTTCCGGGCCTAACTTGCCCAACTTACTTTATATTACTTGTGGCATACGCCGAAGCAGATACAAACACCAAGCAGATACTTCAAATCGCAAATAAGACAAAGAGCCGGGGTATGTCCAGCTGTCCATCTCATCTAACCAACCCTTACCGTCCCATCCCATCTAACGTCTATGCCGTCCCCTTTCTTCCTCCTATCATACACATAGTACGAAGCAAACGAATAGAGCAGCATACAGCTACTTGACCTATGAAGTCGTGTCTTTTTCCAGTATTGGGCTGCTATTATTACCCATGTTATCTTTACCCTATAGATATAGTAATCCTTCCATCACCTTTTCTTTCTTTTTCTACTTTATCTTTTTCCCTTTTCCTTTTATCGTCTTTTAATATTAGCCCTTCTCCATGCTTCCTCGTTGTTCGTTGTATTCATTTACCTGCGCCTTACTTTGTACTCTCTCCTTTCCATTTATCGCCCTGATCGTTTTTGCATCTTCATCGCACACCTCGAACTCGGCAAACGTCAGACGCCAAACCAAACACCGACATCCTCGACTAGAAACTTGCCATTTCAACGCTTCGACGCAAGACTAGCTCCTTCCAAACCGGCTACTCCCCCTTGCGCGCATTCCTCGCATGTGCTCTACCACCCATCGCGCCTTCCCCGGATTCACAATTGCCTCACCGCCCAAGCCACTGGCACTCTTCCGCTTCAACGTTTAACGGCCACTCGACATTGTGCAATCGAAATATCGAGGCGAAATTTTGAGGCGAAATATCGAGGAGCTGTTCTGGTCGCATACAAAAACTTGACCTGCAACTGTCGGTTGGACGCAAACCGCGACCGTTTTCTGCTTTCCGCCTCTAGCCGAGCAACAACAAAGCGCATCATCAGGTCTGGTGTTGCAACGGTCGCACCTGCCCAACATAGCGGCTGTCAGAGGAGATTTGTCGAATGGAAGCAACAGGGCCAGTCCGCCTTCTTCTCTTTGCGCCTTCCTCTTCATACAACTCTTAACGACCTTTACGTGAACACTCTCACGCGCTTTCTCTGTCCTACATGTACTCTGTAGCGCTCTCCATCTCCCTATGATCGCCCCAGAAGTACCTGTCTACGGAGCACCCTTACAATTTGCCATTTAAATTCGCCATTAAGTTTATTACAAAAGGCGCTAGGAGCAAGTCAACACAGATTTTTTGACTCGGCACCCAAGCAAGGGGATCAGTAAAAAGGGAAAGAAAGACCAACCAGCAGAGCACCTGTCAGCAGGAGCAACCCGCAAAAGCAAAACATTTCGGGCGCTCTTTCCACTTTCCTCTTTGTCCCTTTCTTTCGGTTCTTTCTGTTTATTCCCGACCGTCGAATATCGTATTTAATTTTCGCACCACCTTTTATTGTTTATTTCACAGCTTCCCTTTCACCACTCAGCCTCCTCTTTCTCTCTTTCTGCTCGTCTCGCCTTGTCTCGTCATCATGGATGCTCGACAGCACCCTTCCCAACCACCACCACCACCAGCGTTGTCAACAGTGTCGTCGTCGTCCTCGCAGCAGCACCCCTTTCCTGCGCGCAACGACCCATCACCGCACTACAGAGACGGCCGACCCCCATACCCGCTACCAGACGCGCGGTCCCCACCCAACTCGGCCTCTGCTTCCTCTGTTTACAGCGACCATCATCGCTCGCATTCTCAGCATTCTCAGTCCCAGTCCCGTACTCAGACGCCATCTCAGTCTCAGCCGACACAACCTCCTCCCCAGCCGCGACACGGCCGCACTGCTAGCCATAGCCGCCATCCCTCCGACTCATCTTTTTACACACAGTCGCGTCCGTACCCGACACACGCAGACCCTTCCTCGACACATCCCCATCCACATTCTCATGCCCATCGTCACCATTCATCGGCTTCCAACCATCACAACCACGCGCGACACCCGAGTGCGCCAATAAATCTGCCGTCGGCATCTCCGTCCACAGCAAATCGCGCGATGCCTCCATCGCCGCCGCAGCCGCCATCGGCCTCGATGCAAGGCCCGAATGGCCCGAATGGCCCTGGCGGCCCCTTGCCACCAGGCCATCATGCCAGCCATCCACACAATTCATATGCTCTACCTCCGCCGCGCGTCGGTCCGGGCTCCTCCTCAGCTTTCGGTTCTTCTCGCGAGCTGCCGTCTCTGTCTTCGATGGCGCGCGGTAATGGCCCTGGCGTTTCTATGTCGATATCGTCGATGCTCGGCGGGCCATCGCACTCGCGCGAACCTTCTCTCCCTGCACAGCAAGGCGGACCCCAAGGACCTCCGGGGCCGCCCGCGCCCCCCTCGGGTCCCGGGTCTGCGTATGCGCCGTCTATTCACGCTTCGCCCCGAGTCCAGTCAGCTGCAACAGATTATAGCCCTTACCGCCGGCCACAGACGCCCCCAGAACACCAGCGCCAACAATACGACCGCGATCCGCGGGATCCTCGCGATCCACGCGATGCCAGGGACATCCGTGACCATCGAGACTCGCGTGGCCCTGGCTCAACCATTGGCGCGTCTCCACAACAGGGCAATGTGTACGCCACGACCCCCGAGCTGCAGCGGTATGGCACCCCTCAACAAGGCTATCCTCACCAGCAACAGCAGCAACGTGGTCCACCACTGCCTCTGCCACCCGGTCCCCCTGATCAGTCTCGCATGGCTGCAAGCATATCGCGCCCTAACAGCCAGCCTAAAGCATTCTCAAGGAACGGTCCAACTCCTGGGCCAGGCGATGCCATGGGGGAGCCTATGTACGGTCGGCGCGACGATCCTCAGCAACGAGGCCCTCCACCACCACAACAGCCCGAGTACAGCCCTGGCCGCTACAAGTATGACGAACACCCACAACACCCGCAACACCTACAGCACCAGCAGCATTTGATGCACGGGCAGCACGGTCAGCAACAACAACACTCGCAATACCCGCAGCACCCGCAACACCCGCAACACCCGCAGCATCCTCAGCAAAGCCAACATCCTCAGCACCCCCAGCAGGCGCAGCACAATCAAATGCCCCAGCAATCTCCGCATATGCAACACCCTCAGCACCCGCAGCACCCTCAGCACCCTCAGCACCCTCAGCACCCTCAGCATGCACAGCACCCATCCCAGTCAGGCCCAGACCTCAAAGCTCCATTCATGAGCGACATGGAGAGACAAGAGAGACAGCGCGAGCAGGACTGGATCCATCAGCGCGAGTGGGAACTTCGCGAACGCGACCAGGCAATGCGTGAGCGTGATCGCCGTGACGGGCGTACACCACTTTCCGGGCCGCCACCTCCACCAATGCCCCCGACGTGGTCGCGCGGCCCCTACGACCAACAGCAGCAGAGATCTCCATATGACCAGGGCCGAGTCTCCGGTCCTGGTCCTGGCCCTGCTGACTACCCACCAGCGCCTTCGTCGACACCTGGCCATAACCAACAACCGACTGCCCAACCACATCACCCGCAGTCTCAATACCCCCAAGGGCCACCAGGCCCCCACAACATGCACCAAGACCGCTTCCGCCCATCGTCGTTACCACCTCCACCTCATCATGATCCGGCACGCGGCGGCCCTGCTCCATACGATTCCCCCGACCGGCTGAGAGGCAACCACGCACCACCGCCTCCTTCGCAACAGCAACAGCAGGGCCAGCTACACTACTCGGGACCGCCACGGACTCGCCCGATTGATGATTCTCTACCCCCTCCACCACCGTCTATCGCCTACAGTGGCGGTGGCAGTAGCCAGGGTGGTAATGCCCCTGGTGCTGCTCCATACGATTCTCCCCATGCACGGAATCGCGCCCCCGGCAAAGGAACACAGTCCACAAACACATCTGCTAGTGCCTCTGCGCCCATCAGTAGACCTCAAGGCGCTGCCAATAACCATGGTGAACCACCCAGCGACATTCCAGCCGACCATCCAGCACGTAAGTTGCTCGCTATCCAAGACAGCAACCGCCGCAATGGCCGAATTTCACCACTGCCACAGGCAGTGCAGGGTGCACAATCTCAAATCCATGGGCCGTCCGGCGAGCCTTCTATCAAGAACGAGTTTGGCCGTATGTATGCTGGAATTGGCAATGGAGTGGGGATGGGCCTCAGTAGCCCCATCACAGCCGGAGCAGGCCTGCAGGGGCTTACTGCTCCCCCTTCTTCTGCACTAGTCGGTGACGAGGAGCAGCCTGCTATCAAGCCAACAAAAGGCAAGCGTCGCAAGGCTGTGAAGGAAAAGGATGACGATAGCAAGGCAGACGAGGCAGCAGCTGGCAAGGCTAAGCGGTCCAAGACGGCACATCATCACCATCATCACCACCACGCACACCATCACCATCACCACGAGCCTTCCCCAATCCCCAATGCTGGCAGCCTCAAGGCTGGCAAGGGCATGACACCTGTACCCCCACCTGGTAGCTTGCTGAGTGCTGCCCGGGAGTTTGCAAGTGCTCAGATGCCACAGAATCCTCCACGCTCGACGCCTCAACCGTCCATGGCCTCACCGCTTCTACACCAGTCCGCACATATGCCCAACCAAGGCACAGCCGGCAGCCAAGCAAAACTTCAGAATGGGAATAGTGCGCCATTTACACCACCGGCTGCCCCCCAGCCCGGCCCTGCTCCGGCGATGGCTAAGCACAAGCAAGTTGTGCGATCGGATGCAGTGATCAATAGTGTTGCGCATCTGCCGCGCGAATATCTGGGCGATGTTGTGTACGCGCCAAAGCTCAAGCCAGCTCGCAAGAATGACCCTTTGACTGGCCGTCCACCTCGCTTCCCATATTCGTCAACACCACGCCCATTGCCTATTGACATGGTGCGTGGGAAGGCGAATAGTGTTCTCACAGTCAAAATCAGCAAGGTGTTCTTGGAGTCGTCTGCTCGCGAGGAGATAACGTACCGCCGTGCGCTCTGGGGCACTGACATTTACACTGATGATTCGGATGTTATTGCAGCCTGTATCCACGGCGGCTGGATTCGTGGCGAGTGGGCTGAAGACATCGATGTTTCGCTGCTGGGCCTGACTGAGCAGGCGGAAGCTCGCGACGGTACCGTCAGGGAAGACAAGTCAGGGCCCGGTGCACGCAAGCGGGCGGCGGCTGCTGCTGCCGCGTCATTAGCCAGCGCTGAAGAACAGCGCAAGCAGATTGCATCGGGTGTGTTTACTTCACCGCCCAAAACAGGCCCCATGGGTATCCCCGTCGACAGGGACCTTCATGTGACTCTCTTGATCCTACCAACGTTGCTCAAGTACGGAGCTACGACGCGTTTCGGTATCCGAAGCCGAGAGTGGGGCAAGTCGCCATCATCTTCGACGCGCCACTACGCCGACCAGAATGACCAGCACGACCAGGACGAGAACTACGACCCTCTACCGGAGTATTCCCCACTGGGACACCAAGCACACGATGGAATGAGTTTTAAGGTACTCAAAATTCGTTGGGTTGAGAATGGAGCTGGCGCACAAAGCCGACTGCGGGGTGCTGGTAGACGTGAGCGCATGCGCCAGACTTTGCGGAGCACTGTCGGAGCGGAATCCGCGCCAGCCCTGCCGGTGCCCAAGGGCCCCTTGCTGGCGACCGGCGGCGTGTACGGTAGAGCGCCCCCTGGGAAGGCTTCCGACACGGGCATTGCAGCGGCGGAGGAAAAAGAAGTGGAGGCTGGCAGTGTAGGAGCTTTGATCAGTGACAAGGCTGACGACCCCGATACGACTATGACCGACGGTGGCATGGAGGAGTAGGTTTATTAGTTGGAAATAATGGCATGAGAGGCTGTCTCCTTGTCGAGCGGTTCGCAGCGTCATCTTTGTACTATTTATTGTGTTGAATTTACTTTCATAGAGAATATTATGTGTTATTAATGTCATATCTATCGTACATGTCTATGTGAAAGCCTTGTTGACTCTCCGAAGCTAAAAGTCCGTAACGCGGCCATTGTAAGACCAGTCGCCAGCTGCACCCCAGCGCAGGGGCTCGTTCTTGGGGCCGCCAACCTCGCCAGTGCGGGGGTTCCGCTCGCCCTCGAACTCCGGCGGGGCTCCGCGCCAGACGCCTTCGATTGGGTTGCCATTCAGGCCGGCTGTTGGTGATTTAGAGCTGTTGGAGCTGGGAGGAGTAGCCTCGGCCTTGAGTGCCGCCTCATTGCGCTCGTCCTCCAGCTCAGCAGCGGCCACCGCTTTGGCCCGCGCATTCGACAGGGCCACGGCATCCTTCATGGCGTCTGCCAGCGATGCCGCAGCTGCCGACTCCTGTGCCTCACGCACCAGCTGCTCAAACTCAGCCTGCTGGTCTGGGGGGAGGCGGGGCGGTGATGGCTGGGCGTCCCAGGACAGGAGGCGCACACTGGAGGCTTTTGTGTTTGAGAGCACAAGGCTCGATGCAGCATGAACTGTTGGCCGCACCGTGCGGGCCACTGCTCGGAATATGGATGTATGCATTGTAGAGGAGGGTCGAGTACGTCGAGGACGTCGAGGAGGAGTGGTCGAAGAAGAATAAGAGATGGGTTGATGTCGAAGTCGAGGATGAGTCAAGGCTCGGAGGTGGTACGGTAAAGTAATGGCTGTCGACGTTTATAAATGCTCATAAAGAGGCACACGGAGACCCTGAAACGTTGAGACTGAACACCGAATCGGCGTCCGAAGTAATTGTGCTCGTTGGCGTCGTCACAGCTGAGCGAGGATCGTTTGCGATCTCGGCGCCTTCTCAACAGGAGGATTGTATTATCAGAGAGTTATTAGAGAATTATGGGATCTATCCACTGGGATTGAGGGATAACAGGGAAGCGCGCTGGCGTGAAAGAGAAAAAGGCGAGAGGCTAAAGTAAAAGGCAGACGACTCAGAGCGCCGGGCCCGGACCCGCCATCAGCCGTGATTATATAAGCATGAAAGCCGAGGGACCCACAATTAAACTGTCTGCCAGACCCCACAACCCGCCTTCATTTTTATGGGGCCGCATTTTGTGCATCATTTACATTGGGCTCAGCTTCGTGGTGAAGAGGCCGAGAAATGCACCACCGCATTGAGAAGGACACTATGAAGAAGCACTCGAGTATGCATTTTTCAAGGTTATTGTCTCGGAATTCCAAACAGTCGTGACATAGACTTATATCGAGTATTCTCAAGAAATCGCTTACAATGTCGTTACGGTTGCCATTTATTCAGCCTTGTTTCATCTTGTCGTTGTCGGTCGCACCTTCCGCCTCTGTCTTTACACGCACGTGAGAACGTTGCGGCTCTATGTATTCACATCTTTGGCCGCGATCTCACTGGGTAGCACAAAAGGCATCGTTTATTGCCTTTTCATTCTTCTGACTACAAGAAAGTGGTTAGACGCCTGAGGTTCGCATTGCAGGACACGGCGGATACTGCAAAAGTGCTGAAGGTGCATACATGCCCCGCTCTTGCTTGTAGTGGTGTGGCACAACACGCAACCCCGGCCGCCTTTTAATGAGACGGCTTGGGTAGCTAATGAGTATCAATTTGAAAATGCACAAGAAAATACAGAACGTTCCTCAGCATCGCCTTCATTGTGCCTTCATTGTGCTTTTGCTTGCCATGTTGCATGTTTGTTGCACAAATGATGTGCGATGGCCCTCCCAGCAGCAGACCACGACATTTGCTTTGCCTGCATCTCAAGATTATGTTTATATTGAATGTACTCGTATATGGAAAGAAACATTTTAAAATGTTCTCGGCATCTGCCATCAAGCCAAGCTGCTACTAATACTGAGCGTTCAAATTTCTCAGATTTGCCTGCCTATTACCAAGCCAATCATCAATCCCACGCATGCGTCTTCTGACTTGTGGTCCGCCATATAACTGGCCCTTGGATTCCACCCACACACGATGCCGAGCCATACATAAAATATATGAGTGCCCATGCCTTCCCGTCTCTGCAAAGTATGAGCCCATAGAGATTCCAATAGTCCTTAGCCACGTCAGTTTGA
Source organism: Ophiostoma piceae (assembly GCA_032248835.1). Lineage (NCBI taxonomy): Eukaryota > Fungi > Ascomycota > Sordariomycetes > Ophiostomatales > Ophiostomataceae > Ophiostoma > Ophiostoma piceae. The sequence continues at coordinate 98,461 of CP135127.1, forward strand.
TGCTGACTGGACCTTTTTCGACAAATGCCTTCCAGGCAAATTAGCAGCATGTGAGCTGCATCGCCGTACCAACTACACATGCATGAGTGAGGATGCGGACTACTGAGTACATTTGCAACACACATGCAGTAACACGCCTTCCGCACTAGTTCGGTTGCATGCAGTGCTGCCATCCTTCGATCATCACCAATCAAAAGATAACGAGAGAACAGATGCCCAGATATACTGAATATCAACTCCTCTGCCCTCTTGCGGCCGTTAGGGCAGAAGAATATTTCCCACACAGCGGCAAGAAAAGGCTGTGAGGGTTTTCTCAATTCACGTCCTGTTTCTACTTCCTTTCATGTGCGATGGGACAATACCTTACTCGGCCTGATAACACCCGCTCAGTTCCTTGTCGGGCCTTTCCCCTAGGCCACTGACCCATTACTGCTCGGCTCGTCAGCGTACTATGCACCGCGCCTACCTTCATTCTAATACGCAGTATATGCCCCTATTGATACTGCCCCTCTCTGATTCATCCTTCTCTGCCCGACACCCCTCGCCTTTTGTGCGTCTTGCATGTAGTCCCCCTCTCATCCGAGTCCCTGTTCCATAAACCTCTCTTTCAAAATATCCTTCTCCTTCTCTCCATCATCAGCATCATTTCTTTTGCAGTTGCACCGAGCGCTTGATCCGATCCCATCGACAGGAAACCCATTTTTCTTACCATCTCTTGTTTCGCTTTTTGTCTTTTTGCTTTTCGCTTTTCGGTTTTTTACATAACTGCTTTCGCACGTTTATACTATTCTGTTGGTTTAATGCACCACAACTTTCTGCTTTTACTCTCACATCTACCCGGCTTGCTATTCTGCTGCCAGATCCGCCTGGATCCTTACGTTTCCATATTGAATTTCTTGTTCGTGTGCTGATTGTTTGAACTGCTTGCATTTCTACGTTTATGTTCTTGCCAGTCTGTCGCAACCAGAGTCGGGAAAGTCGCTCGCCACTCGATGCAATTAGGCCTTTGCTACCATACGTTTCTTTCTCCATACGTTAACTACTACGTTCTTACGTTTTCTAGCCAACGAGCTTTACGTTTTACATCTTTTTAGTCCTGCTTTGCTTTGCGTTTCTGTTTCTCCATGTATTTTGCTGCTGTCTGAGAACCTCAATAGCAGATTTCACATGTAATTTTGTCATCGTCTTGTCGCCACCATATCGACCGTGCCATCTCTGGGGGGCTTCCAAATACTGGCGCGCACGACCTCAGCAGCCAACCACAATGTCCGGAAGAGCGCAAAGCAGTGCGTCAGAAATCAGTCCGTCGTTTTATCTGATACCGTCAAACAGTGCAGCAAGGTCGATTCTCCATCTCGACCACAATGCACCCTATATCGCAGACAAAAACGGCGAAAATGTGTTATATATCAACTTCATCGACCGCAATACCGGCTTTCCACAAGCTCGAGTCACTCTTGGGCGGGACCCTAGGCTGTGTGACATTGTCTTCCCCGACAACAATGCCGGAATTCAACGCGAGCACTGCTTCTTTGAATACAACCAAACCACAGGTGCTGTTATACTATTTGACCTGTCCGCAAACAAAGGCACGGTAGTGGATGACTTTGAGGACGACTGCATTGTTCCAATATCGCAGAAATATGAATCGGTCGTTATAGGACGTGGCTTCAACAGAAACTTGCACTTTGGCAGAAGAAACTACTATAAGTTCCAGGTCATCTGGGACGGCAAAGATCTTCTCAAATCGTTTTTGTCTATGCCTCCCAACCACTTTGGCCCGCAAAGGTCAGGCTTCGACGCTTCAAAAGCGCGGTATGTGGAAGGCGAACTACTCGGTAGTGGTGCATTTGGTTTCGTGAGAAGAGCTGTCAACATCCGCAATGGGACACCTATGGCAGTCAAACGATTTCACAGTCTTGAAGGAAAAGGCCACGTGATGGCGGTTCGTGAGATCAACAACATGCTGAAAGTCTCTTCGAATAACCGCAAGAAGCATGTGAGTGAGCTCGGACGTTTTATTAAATCCATAGGGACACCGCAGAGCGATCAGAAGATACTTACAACTGTGACAGGAGCACATTCTTCACGTTTTGGACGTTGAGTACGACAAAGACAACTACAAATGGATCGAGATTTTCATGCCGTTGTTGGAAGGCTCCGTGAAACTCCTCGTCGAGAGTGGCATCAGTCCGCTTTCCAGCGACGAGATCGGAAACCTTGTTCTCTACCAGATGGCGGAGGCACTCAAGTACATGGCGAAACACGACATCGTTCACCGTGATGTGAAGCCAGATAATATTCTCTATCAGACCTTATACGACGATTCTGGCAATATCTACTCATATCATTTCTGTCTTGCAGATTTTGGTCTCTCTAGCGAATCCGCCGTGGCATGTACTCGGGCTGGCACTCCTATTTTCATGGCGCCTGAAGTCTACCACCGTAGATCCCAGAGCCCAAAGACGGACATTTGGTCGCTGTTCGTTACTATCTGTTGGATCTACGATTGGGATGACTTCCGCACTTATGTAGCTGACGACCCCGAAGAGCTGCTGGACATAATCAGGACCATGGCGGACAGAGATGAGGCTGTTAATATCAAGGACATGGCTGAAGTCAATCCACAGCACCGTGTCTCGGCTCGCTCCCTGGTAGCAAGACTCAAAGATGTTGGGATGCAGTCTATGGATGATATGGCGCAGAACATGGCAAGCATGAGTATTGGCAGCGCAGAAGAACCGTATGTACCGGCTGTGACTGGAGAAGTCAGCAACAGATTTCAGGAAGCCAACGGAGGTACAGCACGCAGACGCAGGCAAGCTACAATGAATGGCCAATCTGCTATACTTCAGTTTGCCAACGAAGCTGAGCCGTCCTATGTTGAGGTGAGATATAAGTGAGCCGTGCATGATCAGTGGCTGTTCACCAGTACTAACACCGCTGCAGCAGTCGTACCACACGGCAACGCAAGGCCAGGCCTACGGAAGGCCGCGGAGAGTACGTGAAAGCCAGGATTACGAAGAAGCCGGAGGTTTCAATGGGGTTGAAGAGGAGGGAGAGGAGGAAGAGGAAGCAGGTGATGATGGAGGGTATGCAAGCACATACCACTACCACGTTTAATGAATAATGACGCTACGATGCTCTGAACTTATTTATGCCCGCCACTTGTCAGATATTTTAGAACTGCGAACCATCAGCGACCTGTTTCTTTCGTATTCGCCCTGTCATCAATTTCTGGGCCTGTCATTTCTGATTGTATACCTTTTTCGATGCCGAGCCATTTTCTACATTGAGAAATTTCTCTTGTCGTTGTTGCAAAATGTGCAAATACCTCAATCCTAGATTGTTCTACATCAAAAGCCGACACATGCACGGAAAAGCATGACACGTTGAAGTTTCTATTGTAAGGGCAGAATGCGGATCTAGATCGTCCAGGTAACATCCCTCCAGATTGCCATACATCGTAGCGTGTGAAACGAAACGAAACAAGACAAAATGTCCCATTCCATTAGCCTCAACGTTTGCTACGGATGTCGCAGACAAAAACAGACGCACGTCATTTAAAGCGAAGGTTAAAATTAACGCCAATGTAAGGCAAGACAACAGCAGAAATGAAACTACTTCTTAATGTTGTGAAATTGGGTTGTCAGACAGCGGAGGCATTGCAAGGTTACAAATGCGCCCTATGGTGTCTTACAGTCTTGCAACAGTACGTAAAATTGTGTTTCAAACGCAAGCCGGCACAAGCTTTCGATGAGGTTCACATAGTAATTATTCAAACGACTGGGGATATCTTGGACTGATTTGATGGTAGCTCCAAGGCCGTACGTGTGATGCAAATGACTGTGAATGAAAATAAATGGAATGCTTTGACTCCGTGGATATATGCACCTGTACAAAGTTTGAACCAAAAGTAAGAAAATTTAAAACAAAGAGTAAGAAGACCCGAACAGAAGAATCGGTCGTAAAAATGGGATATCAATACAATCTTGTGCGGGACAAAGATCCAACAGAAGAGAAATGTGAGAAAAACGCAAAAGAGAGAGGTACGAAGTCGAGGCGAGATGTAGTCAGACGACGTAGGACGAGCGTGGGCAACCGATGGGCCGGCCCCGGTTGGCCGTGATGCTCGGGCATGGCTTGCCGTAACAGGCTAAATGACTGAATAAGCCAGTAAAGCTACGCTTGTATCTGTATCTTTTCGATAGTGCAGTCCGGACACCGGTAGTGAATGCAATTTGCGCATTTTTGCTGTGTGACGGCCTCCATGCCACCGAGTCCGCATACGTGCTATTTTGTTAGCATTGAATTCAAAAATAGATATCACTAGCAATGTATGAAGACAACGTACACATGTCCACTCGTAGATAGTGGCAGTCTTGATACTTTTGCCTGAAGAGGCGGCGCGTGATGACTGAATTCCGCGTTAGCACTGGAAAAGCAAAGGAAAAAAGCGAAAAAGGAGAATCGACAAACCATGACAGAGGTAGGCATATTGATGGGAAGAGAGGTGTGGCTCCAGGTGATGTCGTGGTAAAAATGGGTTGATATGAGACGTCCAAAGAAAGATCGAAACGCCAAAAGAGAAATAAGAACGTGGCCAAGGTGTGCTGTCGTCAACGAGCTGCAACCAGTGCAGATGAAGCAGACAAAGTTGAGAACGAGGCCGTTTGTGTTGATGCGCGTCAGGTACGCAGAAAGTAGTGGGCTTGGCAGAAATACCCAAATAGAAACTGGCTTTCGTAACAGACGTTGATGATCCCACTCTTCAGTCGGTGAGAGTCCTTTTTTTAGGTTTGTAGAGTCTATTTAGGATCTCGTATTCCTTATTGTTCTGGAGTAGTGTTGTCGTATAGCAATAGCTTGTCCGGGGTGGGGAGAAAATCGTTAAAGGTTTGGTTTTGCCAAGACACAGGATGTTGGATAAAAAGTTGAAGCGTGGGCGACGCAGAGTAGATGCAAAGAGCAGGAGGAAATTTTAGGATCGCGAAATTGAATGGAAAGAGAGAAAGAAATAAGGGAAATAAGACGCAAGGAAGAAGAGAACGTGTTATAAGTGCCCGTGTCTTTTCTTCGGCCTCAACAGTAAGCCAGCGGTGAAGCCTTGTTGCACTTTGAGGTTGTGCTGTGCCTAGTTTTGAGTTGTAGTGTGGATTGTCGTTGCCACGCAAGGTATGGAGTGTCGTGGCGAGTGTTGTAGTTCAAATTGGGCTCGTCCGATCTGACCAGCATGAATCCCTTTGTAGTTGTAGAAAGTAAAGATGTTTGGATCGAAATGGAGAAGGTCGAATAGAGAGAAGGGAAGCGTGGGCAACGCGAGATAGATGACGGCGAAGGTAGGAAGTAAAAGTTGATGTCAGAACAAGAGGGTATCGGCAAAGAAAGATAAGTTTGAAAAGGCCAGAGAAAGATATATAAGTAGAAAGACGAATTGAATCAATAGCGACAAGGGAGAAGGTCGAGCGCAAACTGGGGCGAGACCGTCTGTGAGCTGGTTGGATTGTACTGTGTAAGTCGCAGGATTCCAGAAGGATGTTCGAAGTGGAAGAGAGACGATTGGGAATTAATGCCAAACAACGAGAGACTGTTCGATGGAAATATAAAGAATAAAAAAAATAAGAATTGATCAAATAGGATATTAATTAATATTCTTAAACAGGCAATGCAAAACAACTAAGCTCCCGAGAATAAGTTTGCCGGCACGCCGCGGACGGGTCGTGGGATTTACATTGAATTTCGAGGGAGTGGCGTGGAGGTGTGTGTGTGGAGGGGGGTGAGATGCCGACAGAGCGACAGAGGTAAAATACAGAGAATTCAAAGTAGCGGAGAGAGGCCGAGCGTAGAGCTTGGTGCGGCGTAATAGTTTAGACAGTCATAAAAAGGGCGAACAAGAGCAAAGGGGGGGTGGAACAAGTCAGCTCGTATAAGCCGTTGTACTTGCAACATTGGGATTAAGGTCTGTACCTGACTCTACATGTCTGAGCTGTTACTGTTTATTTTCAACTTATTTTTGACTTGTTTTAGCCTCAGCACCATCTCACATTGTTGACTAGCTTCGTCTCTCGCAGTTTTCTTTTCTTTTTCTGGCGTCTGTACTTGACGTGCCTGGAGTACCTTTATGTCTCTGGCCAGCAATGCGCTTATCACAGCCGAGGAAAGCAGGGCTCGAAGCGGTGGTGCCAGGTGACGAAATCAAGATAGAAAAATTGGAAAACATAATAAACAGCAAGGAGGGCGTGCTGAGGAGCTGGGGGCGTACGATAGATCGTGAAGATCAGATCACAGGGAGTGTGCTGGAGCCTCTAGAGACTCGAAAGACGGGTCTAGAATGGTGATCAGGGACAGGGAGCACGAAGGCAGGAATAACAACCATGTAGAAAAAAAGAAGAATGGAAGGGTCAGAGGTAAAACAAACACGTAGAACGCGAGCGCAGAACAGGGGGTGTTTTATGTCGGTGTATTTGTTTCTTTCTTTATTTTTCTTTTACTAACAAATACTCGTTTATCTATCGTGTAAAAGAACGCATCTGTGACTCGGGGTTTTAAAATGAGGCTTAACACCATTGTAATGATTTACCACGACTGTTGGTAGCACTAGATGGCCGGAGAAGGCTATATAAGAGTAAGGTTAGAAAGTGATAACTGTTTAACATAAGGGTTTTCAATGAGCACAGCCAGGCCGAATCACTATCACTCATGGCCAACGTGAGAAGTTCTAGACTACGAATGAAGAGAGTCAAGGCCATATAAAGCTTCCAATAGGATACACAAGAAAATGTAGGACGCTTGTATTTCTTTCACCATGCTCACCGTATCAGTGTGTGGTGACCGACAATGTTAACTGTGGGACTAAGTCTGACACTTAATAACCGATGGTATCTATCGTACACTGATCTCTGCTTTAGACTTGACTGCCATGATGCATGTCGAACATGAAGACAAAGAAGGCTGTGGTCAACAAGGCATTGAAGAAGCAGAGATGCTTCGGTGTGTTTGAGGTGTGATGTTGAATAAATGGACATCAGTATCGTTGTGTACAGACAATTACTACGATAGTTACTCCGTAGGCACGTTATTGATCAGACAAAGATCACACAATCCGCAGTGGTGAACAAAGCAATGCGCCCAGACCTCGAGGACAGCAACATGATGTTGTATCGGCACTGTAAAACAATAGAAGACGATAAGGAGATGAGAATCCGCGAGAGCCGATGCGCAGTGGATGTCGCATGCAAGACATTCGAAATCGGAAGAGACACGATTCAGCGAACTGGCCAGGTAGCATAATGAGACACGGCATAATAAGACTTCAAAGACAGAAACAAGAGGAAAAATACCAACAAAATGCAACCACAAGAGAGACATACGCAGTAAGGCGCATAACGAGAGAGGTCAGTGTGGTAAAGAGTCAAAGAGTCAAGAGTCCAGAACCCAAAGACTTCAGCCGCTGTGATGTGTAAATACAAAGAAGGGTCACAGAGCAGATACCAAAGCCCAAAAAGTAAAAGCGAGGCTTAGAACTTAGAAGCTTAGAAGAAACGAGAGCGAGGCGCAGCCTGCTGATACAGAAACAGGGGCAAAGCGCGTGCCATACACAGTAAGGATAAGTCGAAGGTGCATTACTGAAGATTAAAGACAATAGCTAAGTAATATCTATATTAAATAAATAGTTATGCTCTGGGCTGAAACATGGTAACGTTATTGCATATTGAGGATAATGGAAGAAGAGAAGAAAAGAAGAAAAGAAGTAAAAGCGGGTGACGTGGATGTAGGGACAGCCCAATTTTGTTTTCAGGCAGGGATTGTAAGCCATGGATTCACCGATGGCGATAGGCGGTGGGCAGGGCACAGGGCAGAGAGCACAGGGCAGAGGCTAGGTCTGACCGCAAAAGGCAAAGGGTCTTCGACACAGCTCAGGTATTCAAAATTGCAGAATAATTCCATTGGCTATCTGTACACCGCTGAAACCCAACGCAATCCCGCTGCTTGACAAGACTCATCCAAAACCTAGTCAGCCCAAGGATTCGTCGAGGATTCGTGGAAGTGGTGTGTTGTAGCAGTAGGCGGACATGTGGTAGGTGAGCGTTGTTTCACGTTTCAAGCTCTCATTTCAGTTCCTTCATGCTGCCGCTGTTGCACGAAACTGTCTGGGGATTCTCTACGAAATGAATAACGTAGGCAAAGGATCACATGTAGCCCAAGCGACTGCTTGGGTCTCGATATACTTGTTAATACATTTTAGATCACCCTGGGACTGGGGAGCGTTGTATTGTGGACAGATTCTAGAGCCTTGTGTGCCGATCCCTCTGACCCCAAGGAAAAAGAAAGGAAAGCAGCTGCCTAACAACGTATTCATATGTATTTTCATGTACTAGATAGTTTAAAAGAGATGGATGGGATGAAACAAACGCATACTTAAACGACGACAAGACAAGACCGGCCTGGGAGATTACTGAGTAGATAGGAGGGGGCGGGAAGGTATGACAGAAACAACAGGTGGCAAGATACGCCAGAATTAAGATGCACAGGGTTGACAGAAAACAGCTGTACTTACAGAGTTTTTATGTCCTTATTTGAGGGCCAGGGTTAATTGACGGACGATGGCGGAGTGAGCTTGAATTCACTCCAGTTAGCTGAACAGGCAAGCTAACAGGGTATCGAAAGAACTGAGGAGCAACGAAAGAAAATATATGAAAAAAAAAAACAGAGTTCAAGACAAAACAAATTCAGATGATTAAAAGTGCGTTATTTTGAAATGGGGGTGGCAATATGAATTAGTTGGAGTGCATGCAAGACCAAGGTCCAGAAGAAGTGATTGACATGCAGCGGGAGTGTGTGTGGGTAGCCAACGACAGGGCGCACGAATAGAGTATGACAAGCCCATGATGTACTATTACAGAATATAACATTTGCCTGTATTCTGACCGGGTGCGATTCCAGCACGACGTATGCCTGCTTTACTCATGATGAGGAGAGGACAAAGAAGCATCTGATAGAGAAGCAGACTTACTCTAGTTCAACGGATGCCACGGACATGACGGGCAGTGCAGGTAAGACTGCGATGTAGTTGCAAGTACTTGTGCTTCGTTGCTGGAGAAGTAAAATGCTGAGATACGATATGAGTGATATTGATATCATGTCGCCAATCCTTCCATGAGTACGATAAAGTGACATGCCAATTTGAAAAATACAGAATAGATCACATATCAAACGTCGAAATACCATCCCGCAGCCACTAGGACGAAAAGGACAAAAAGGACGAAAAGATCATGATTTCAGGCCGAGAATACGCAGCTGCCTTCATGCAGTCAGCGATCGCCAATCAGCAACCAGCAAAACATGCATTGCCTCGCATATTCTCTGCTGCTCTAATGCACTGCTCCGAAAAGGTCTCGAGTGCGACTGTAAATAACACCGCCTTGTTTCCTTGCTTCCTTCTTCGAGTGAGATCCAGACCACATCGGCATCGAAACTATCACGCTATGTGGCCCATCACTCGACAGTCCGAGTCTTCTCATCTCATCCGTTCTCACCATCGCCATTCGAATCTACATCTAGAATTTGGAACCACCAGTACCATGCAATCTTGACCGTCCTTGCTATTACAATGGTGCATCGTTCTTTTTTGATGGTGGATGGATGAAGCAACCCTGCCAATGAGCAACTTTGTAAAGTAAAGTATCAAATAAAGACCGAATCAACGAATGTACGATGTACATTGTGATGCTAGACTAGAGAGTGGAGGTTGCACCCCGGATGAAACCAAATTCGTCATTCCCCTCCTCTTATTTCTCTTTCCCGTTGATGTACCCGTCGCTTCACTAAAGTTCAATCATCTTGGCCTCTGCAGTTCATTCTAGACGCATATTTGTCCTTGCTTGTTGTCCCGTTCTTCTAGTTCAAACTTCCTCAGATTGGAGGGCTCCTCGATTTCTCGTAGTGCAGAGAGTTCCTTGCTTTATTCTCCGAGTTGCATCTTCTGACGTTGTCTGCCTTCGTTGGCCTCTAGTTCTAGTTCATAGTTCGTCTCTAATGCACCTACGGTGATGTGTATTCTATTTTGGTTATGGCGTTCTGCTGCATTCACATTAGTTTGCACTGTGTGGCGTTTTGTGCATCTTTTTTTAGTATTTGGCCGTATCAATTCTTATTTTCTTTGGCATGCCATTGGCCGACTGTCATCAATTTCTGACCGATGCAGTACGCTGACGACATACTACATCTAATCCAAACATCAACACCAGCCCCGGTCGCTACTGCACCAATCTATTTATGCCACATTTGATTCTTTGATTATTCTACAGCAGAGAAACATATTTAAGAAACTGCATACGTGTATGCGTATTCAAACACGCTTACCTGAGCTTTAAACTCTGTAACGCCGGTTGGTTTAGGCTACCGGGGCGGGCCCCGGCCTCCGCAATGGCTCCATTTAAAGACGCTGCTAATCCGCCGGGATGGCCCATGATAGGGTCGCTGTACTCCAATGCCATGCGTGGGAAAGGGCTATCGGTGCGGGCAACGGCTACTACAAGAGATGAAACAACCCCAAGAACAGTTAATTAAAAGCAAACGGTGGGGAGGCATACAAAGGAGAAAGCTTAAAGGTAATGAAGTAATGGTATGGCATTGTACATCGCTATTGAAGAGAAAAAGGGCTCATGAAAATATAAAGTAGTACATGTGATAATGAACTTTTTGTATCAAGTGATAAAGAAACGTCGGCGTTGGCATATCACATCCGCAGCTGGTGTACTAAAGATGACTATAGTGAGCACTGCTGGGCAACGCTGTTGGAGCATCAAGCGAGAGCCCGTAGCCAGATCATATCAAGTGCATCTAGGCACCTAGGCACCCGGCACACAGCAAAATCAGAACCCCGCATAACCAAGAGCATGCTCGTTTGATAGGATTTGCCGCAACTTCGCTGGATGTACTCGTCTCGACGTCCTTTGTTGTGTACGGGCTCTGTGGTTGATATTTGACCCATCTTGCCCTGGTATGGTATCCTGGATCTGGCCGTGATTCTTATAGAAAGTGCGACCATCGAACTGCGTATATTTTGGTAATTATAACATGATAAAGAAGATTCTGCTCTCGGATTATGAAGAGCACACAAATGGCGCTTATGACTGGCGCTCTTCACGACGGCCGAGAAGTGGCTGTCCTGCGGCGTCCGTGCTGTTCTCCTCGCTGGACGCGGCAGCCTTGTTGCCCTTGAGGCTAAAGCCGTGGTAAGGCCAGTAGTTGCGTTCCTTGGCCGCCATGACAAAGAAACCCGAGATCACGGCCACCCAGTACAGATTGTAGGACACAACGGAGCCAACAGTGGCCGAGTTTTGCCAGCCCAGAAGAGCATTGAAGACACCCCAGAAACCGCCACCCTCAAAGTCGGGGTTGCAGCAGTTGACGTGCCAGACACTACGCCGAATGTCGTATGAGCCCGGGCCCGAGCCCAATTCGGCAGCGTCGCCACCTACGACCATGTTCCACTGGTAGGCCTCGAGGTGCCACACGCCCTTGGAGAACAAACCAGCGCCAACGAGGTACAGGAAGCATGTCGATGCCACAAGAAGATACTGGATGGGCGCAAAGTTGGCACTCTTGTAGATGAACAGGCCGACAAACGCGCCCGACAGGAGGCCGGCGAGCGACGAAAAAACGAGCGCCCAGGCGGAGATGCCGAGACCGACACCGGCCATGAAGATGACGGCCTCGAAGCCCTCGCGCAGAATGGTGATGAACGGCAGGACGAACAGCGCGTACTTTTCACTCAGGTAGCCGATGCGCTGGCGCAGCGAGAGGCCAGGCGTGGGCTCTGAGCCAGACTCGACCGCTGTGGTTGCACCCGACGTACCAAGAGCAATGGCCAGCTTCGCGCGCCACTTGTCCTGCAGCTTGGACACGCGCAGCAAAACAGCGCCCATGGCAGTGATAATGACGGAGGCGGCCAGCGAAAAGGTGCCCTCCCAGATGTCCTCGGTGCCGGATAGGTTGTCTGCCTCGAGGCCGGAAATGCCGGTCATGACGATGGTGCCGAGAAGGATGACGGTCAAAAAGCCGAAACCGGTGCCGAACCAGATTTGCCGCAGCAGCTTGCCGTGCAGAGTCGGATCGGTCTCAACGGTGACCATGCGATCAATGAGCGCAAGGAAGACGGACACGATGATGGCCGTCTCCAAGGCCTCACGGAAAGTGATGAAGAAGACGGGGACGGAAAAGAGGCCCTCCATGATGGCGATGTGGCGGGTATGAACGAGGTATCCAAGACGATAAGAAGCAAATAAATCAAAGAAGAATCAAAGAAGAATCAAAACACAAAGATGCCGGTGATTGATAGCCTTCGACAGAGAATCAACCAGTAGACGTCGTCAGTCGACTTCAATGTAAAGATTACCCGACGCCAACTCTGCTCTGCTCGGCTGTGTCTGATGAGCACTGACTGCAGTGGCTGGCCCGATCGTCGGCTCGGAGCTTGTCTATGTGTGTATGGGCGTTTGCCTGCGAAAAGCGTGAAAGCGTGAAATCTCGAGGGCTGCACTTTGCGCTCTTTCCATTTTTATCCGTTCTGTGGTGTCATGGTTTTAGCATTAATTGTGGGGGGTGGGACGAAGCGGATCAGATAAGTAGACTAACAGCGCTCACAGTGAGGAAGGAGGCAGGCACAGCAGGCCAAGAGCCAGACTGGGCAGTAGCTCGTGGGAGGCGGAATTATCAGATGGATCCACATGTATTTATTAAAATCATAAATAACTGGTTTAATGCTAAATTAAAATACATAATTCAGAAGATCAAAGTTTCTCTTCGTCGACTCATGCCACCCACTCACACACTGTATGTCTCGCCTGCGTCCGACCTGCGGAGGATACCAGCATCTGCGACTCTGCTCTTTTGACTGGCTCTTTTAACTGGCTGTTTCCCATGTCATCATCCATGCGCATCACCGATAGCTACTGATTGATAGCAAAGGAGACACCAAGGCCGGGCTACGACGTTATTACGAGAGGACAAGCAAAGCAAAGGAGCATACTAGGTAGAATAGGGAAGTAATTGTGCGAAGAGAGACACCAGAGAGCAGTTGCCGATTCGCCTGGCACTGTCGCAGCATACACATCTTGCCCAGCCCACCTCAGCGGATAACGACCCAGCTAGGCGTAGCTCCGAGGAAGAAAGCCTGTGATCGGGACGACATCAGTGGATGCAATCGTCTGTTGCCTTTCTTTTTGTCTTTCGGTCGTCTCTGATCATCTTTGATCAACTTTGATCCTTTGCGATCGCAATCAACACATACTCACACACACATCCGCGGCCATGTTGTCAACAAGGTGGCTGGCTTGCGCCGCCCTTTTCTCGTCGTCTGCCCTCGCCGCCGTCGTGGTCGATGACTTCCGTGTCGGCTGGGTCCGAGCTAATCCCGACGGCAAGTTTGAGCGGTCCGTCATCGGTGTCAACGGCGTCTGGCCGGTTCCCCCCATCACAGCTACCGTCGGAGACCGCCTCGTCCTCAACGTCCACAACGACCTCGGCAATCAAAGCACAAGCTTGCACTTCCACGGCTTCTTCCAGAACGGCACCAACCACCGCGACGGTGCAGTCGGTGTCACGCAGTGCTCCATCCCACCGGGCGAGTCGTTTACTTACGACATTGAATTCGTTCAGCCCGGCACATACTGGTATCATTCGCACAACCATGGCCAGTACATGGACGGCCTGCGCGGCTCCATTGTCGTGCGCGACCCGGCCGGCCCCTACGAAGGCGAATACGACGACGAAATCGTGCTGACCGTGTCCGACTGGTACCACGAGTCCATCGCCGAAATGCTGCCCGTCTTTTTGAATGTCGAGAACCCGACTGGCGCCGAACCCGTGCCGCAGTCGGCGCTGCTGAACGACACACAGAACCTCGAGGTGTCGGTGCAGCCGGGTAAGACATACCTTGTTCGCCTCGCCAACATCGGCGGCTTCGCATCGCAGTATGTTTGGTTTGAAGGCCACACCATGCGCATTGTCGAGGTGGACGGTGTCTGGACAGAGCCCGCCGATGCCGAGATGGTCTACATCACGCCCGCACAGCGCTACAGCTTCCTGATCACCACCAAAAATGACACTGCTGCCAACTTTGCGATTGTGGCCGCCATGGACGAGGAGCTGTTCGACGTTATCCCCGACGATCAGAACTCCAATGTCACCGGCTGGCTCGTCTACGACAACGCCAAGCCCTTGCCAACGGCTGCCTTTGTCGATGATTTTGAGGATGCTCACGACGACTTTGAGCTTGTGCCCGTTGACGCCCAGCCTCTGCTGGACACTGTCGACCACTCCTTCAGCCTGGATGTCAAGATGGACAACCTCGGCGATGGTGCCAACTAGTGAGTTCATTTCCCTAAAGCCTTTCTTGGACTTCTAAGACAGACTAACACAACAGCGCCTTCTTTAACGACAAGACATACGTGATGCCCAAGGTGCCGTCGCTGTACACAGCCCTGACTGTGGGAACTGGCAACAACACCAGCCCCATTGTGTACGGCTCGCACACAAACACCCATGTCCTGAAGCACAACGACGTGATCGAGCTTGTGCTCAACAACTACGATGACGGCCGTCACCCTTTCCACCTGCACGGCCACAATTTCCAGGTCGTCCGTCGCTCTGAGGAGGATGCCGGTCCCTACGTTCCCGGAATTGACGAGGAGTTCGCCTCCGCTACAGAGGATTACGAGGATGACCTTCCGGCTGTCCCCATGCGCCGTGATACCGTCTTTGTCGAGGGCAACGGCCACTTTGTGATCCGCTTCCGTGCCGACAACCCGGGTGTGTGGCTGTTCCACTGCCACATCGAGTGGCACATGGACCAGGGACTGGTTGCCACGTTTATCGAGGCGCCGGCGGAGATTCTTGCCAACCCGAGCCAAAAGATCCCCGAGAACCATCTGGCGGTCTGCAAGGCCGGCGGTGTGCCGACCGACGGCAACGCTGCCGGAAACACGGAGGACGTCTTCAACCTCAAGGGCGAGAACGCGCCACCCAAGCCCCTGCCGGAGGGCTTCACAGCCAAGGGCTACATTGCGTTGTTCTTCAGCACAGTGTCGGCTCTTCTGGGCATGGTCGTTATTTCGTGGTACGGTCTGCTGGATGCGGATGCCAAGCAGACCGATGGCGAGCACGAGCCCCTCATCCAGGAGGACGACGAGTAGCATAATTATGTTTTCTATTCTGTATATAAGATCTGAGCGCGATTGTAATTAGATGTAGCAGTTTTGTATATTTCATTTCGATATCAAAAGTATTTTCACTTGCAACCATTGGCCATCAAGGACAAATATTTTTACCTGAGTTAAGTCACAGCAAGCATTGTCGAAAGTAACGTCATGAACTGTAGATGAAAGTAATATATACATTAAAACGCCCCCAGTCACAACTATTTTGTTTTTCTATCAGACAGGACAACTCCATATTCAACTATAGAGTAAAAGCTAAAACTAGCACATCCCTTAGTTAGGGGACAGGACCTGGAGGAAGTCGCTGCTCAGGTCGTTGTAGAAGGTGGCACCCTTGACAACGCTGGGCGCGCCGGCGGCAGTGACACCGCAGTTGGTGGCCCAGTTGCCCGAGGCGTTGTACTTGGTGGCGACGTAGTTGGAGTAGTCGCTCAGCAGGCACGAGTAGCCGGGGCCGTTCTGGCAGCTGGGGATGGGGTAGACGACGTCGTTGAGCAGGAAGCGGATGTAGGTGCTGTTGGTGGTCGACTCGGCAAACTTCTTGTTCTTGGTGGTGGTGGCAGAGCAGCCGCTGGTGCGCTGGGCCAGGGGGACCAGGGTGCTGGTGGCGTTCTTGCTCAGGGGCTTGGCGGCGCAGTTGAGACGCTCAATGCCGACCTGGCCCTTCATGGTGATGAAGCGGTTGCCAATGTACAGACGGTTGGGGTCCATCTCCGAGGCCGAAAGAGGCTTCTGGGCGTCGTGGACACCGGCAGCAGTCAGCAGCTCGCTCAGCTGGCCATCGTTGAGGAAGTTGACAACCAGGTTGGGGACGCTGAAGGTTGAGGTGCCGTCGGCGGCAGTGCCGTTCTGGTTGGGGCCGGTCTTGAGGTTGGCCACAACCTGGCTGAGCCACGGCAGCATCATGGTGGCGGGCAGGGGGGTGCCGGGGCCGACGCCGTAGTAGTAGCGCAGGTCGTTGGCGTACTGGTAGTACTGCAGCTCAAGGTCGGTGTAGACGTTGCAGTACGGCGACAGCTTGCCCTTGATCTGCGACTCGAAGCCGCACAGGTAGGGGATCTGGGTGACATCGTTCTGGGTCAGGGTCAGGTTGCCAGTGATCAGGGCCTGCAGGCGGGCCTGGATAGGGGCCGAGTAGGTGTTGGTCCAGTTGGTGTACCAAGCACCACCGGAGGCATCGGTGAACTTGGGGCACTGGTCCGAGGGGGCCAGCGAGTTGCCAATGGCGTCGGTGTAGACCTTGGAGGTCACGGACACGACGTGGCCGTGCTCGGTGGCGTTGACACCCAGGAAGCCGCGGACGAACAGCTTAGCGGTCTCGAGGACACGGGTGTAGTTGTTGGCCCAGACGTACAGGTCGTCGCCCTCGTTGTACAGGTGAGGGTAGCGTGTGCGCAGCTGGTAGCCCATGTCGAAGATCTCCTTGTTGCCGGTGGGAGACAGGTTGGCAATCTGCAGCGCGGGGTTGGTCAGGGGGGCCTTCCACGAGGTCAGGAACTCGAGGCTGCCGGAGGCGTTGTAGCCGTTGTTGACGTCGAAGCGGTTCTGCATGTCGACCCAGCCCTGGTAGGCACCCAGGTCGGGGTAGCGCGAGCCGTGGCGCGAGACGTAGTAGGCCATGTCAACGGTGCAGTGCTCGGGGACATCGTTGGAGATGCCGTAGACGTTCTGGCCGGGCGAGTAGGGGCCGTTGGCACCGAGCCAGTTGAGGGGGTTCTTAGCAACCTCAGTAGAGGGGAAGTTGATGTCGTACTTGGGAGCCAGCATGGTGCCGACCTGGGCGTTGGCAGCGCCGGCGACGGCGGCCAGGGCCAGAGCAGTGTTGCGGAAAGACATTTTGATTAGGGAATTAAAAGTTATATAAAAGATATGAAAATAGAAGAAGAAGAATATCAAAAGAGTGACTGAGTGAGTGACGAGTGAGTGACTGAGGTGAGGACCGGTCTAGAGATCGACGTCTGCTGCAGAGAAATCGACTGAAGAGCAACGAGCAAAGGAAATCACCGGGGTAGAGAGAAGCATCGCCATCTACTTATACGTTTTCTAGACAGTTACCAAATGAGAGCAAGATCGGCGTTCTTCCTGTTCTTCACATGTCTATTTTTCCCTTTCTCTTTTTGCTGGTTGTATTCACGTTGCTCCCAGCTGGTCTCCATTGTTCTGTGCCTCGACTTCTCTTCTTCTTTTCCTTTTCTTTTTCTATATTACACGAAACTATTACTTCTTACTGCGTGTTCTCCTACATCGTACACGCAGAGAATCCGGCGAGCCTTGCTCCTCTCAGCATAATGTCCATTCATCCCATGAAGTAGCCGGGTTATCCTGATCCTACTCTGCACTCTATCGACTCTCTTCAACCCCGTCGTAATTGGTGAATGGCGGCTCGACTCGTGTCGTCGTATCAGTGTGCACTTCTTTGTCTACTTTGTTCCTGGCAAAACCCGGGAAAATCTCCGCATTAACAACCTTGAAAGATTAGTAGCTCCCCCCTACAACAAAAGCTATATCGCCCATAGTATGTCCATATATTATGGGCAAGCTCCGTAGTATGGGCATAGTTGACTCCACTAGACAGCTTGCGGTAATCTACGCCGGAGCACGAGGTCAAACCGATCGACGTCGTTGGCTCTTATCTCACGGCCTGTTGTTTTTCAACTTGTGCTCTTGTAGAGTAATGCCATTCTGCTTGGGCTACTCTCCGTCTTTCATCTCTCATATTGACTTGTTTAGTATGTCTTTGCATGTCGACCAATTTAATCTCTAAATATATGCTGCAAGGCTACGCACGTTCCGGAAGCATGATACTGTGTGAAGGATGCCGTCGTGTGCAGCTACTAGACAGTAGAACCAGTTCGCATTAGAGCGTACTAGTGAAAAGTTCGGACTGGCTGGCACATTGACAGCGCGGGGAGCCACTTGTACCTGCATCTGTCAATCCTGCGCCGGGAACGCTAGCAATGACACGCCTTTCTTTTCTTTTGGTGTCGTCTTCAATTG
The DNA here is from genome assembly GCA_032248835.1 of Ophiostoma piceae. Classification (NCBI taxonomy): domain Eukaryota; kingdom Fungi; phylum Ascomycota; class Sordariomycetes; order Ophiostomatales; family Ophiostomataceae; genus Ophiostoma; species Ophiostoma piceae. The sequence continues at coordinate 116,679 of CP135127.1, forward strand.
GTCTCTTTGACTATTGATTTTCTTCCCAAATCCAAATCTTGAAATCCTACCGACGTTCTATCCCGCTCTGGCTGCATACGTCACGTCTGCCAAGTCCCTGTCTATATTGGTGCTCCAATATTTGATATTTGAGGATCATCAACGTCGTATGGTCGCGCGAACCGCAGAATCACCGTCGTATCCATCTGCGATTCTCAACTCGGGGTAGGTCCGGTAGGAATACTGAGTATGGGAAATGTCTACTTCGTAAACCGTCGCTTCTCTATGATGCAACAATTCGTATTGTGTTCTGATCATTATGATTACTCTGGGTGAATTGAGCATGTAATCAAGCACATTCAAATAATTTCCATCCCAACTAACATCGACGTGACTGTTACAACATAAAATTACCCACGCATGAATCATCTCAATGTGAAGCTCTCCAAGCAAAAGGAAGACGTGTAGCGTGGTATTGTCCGACAAATAACCATTAGCCTTCTGATTCTGTGCCCACCTTGCTCCCGATGTCTAAACCTCCAGACTTTTAAAGACGGACCACCCAAGGCTGCGCAAATAGAAAAAACAAGGTCAGATCCAAACACGTGGGTGTCTGAACCACTGACAACCGACACAGCCATGGTTTGACTTTTAAAAACCATCTTATGCCCGGCTAGTAGACATTATTTTTCTTCGAGCTCTCTTCTTGAAGGGTTTATTATTCAATAAATCAGATTATCGATACGTCAAAAAAGAAATAAAGACGGCGAGGGCTGTGTGAATGAAATCAAGGAGCATCTCCCAAATAAGCCGCGCTCCGTGATCTCGACTGCTCGCAGATACCGAACCTTTGACGGGTGCTGAAAGCATAATAAACAACCCCATGGTTTTCTCAACGTAGCGTGCCGCTTTCCGTCCACATGTCACATCACGTCTGTACTATGTACGCTTGCTGGCGAAGTCTGTGCTTGCCCGCGTCTGGCTGACGGACATTCTTTCAAATGTGTTGCGTGTGCCCCCTCAAAATAGTCAAGTCTAATGGCCATTCATAAGTGCCAAGACGTACGTTCTCTTCGTCTGTATTCTGCAAGTCCACTCTTTGAAAACTATTGAATTTCTCGTCTTCTAGAAAGCATCTGCATGTTCTCGAACATCAAATATTGAGTTTTTCCGTGGCTCGGATTTCGGCTTGTCTTGTGGGAGCACGTTTATGCAGCATATGTTGCCTTGGCTCATCTTACAACTACGAAGTATCAGTTATGCTTCTCTAGCCATTGATAATCAAGCAAAATGGAGGGTCAGATCCGGTGCGACGGTTTATGTCTGTGTTGCCAGTTGACAAATAGATCTGAGTTCTGTGCAGCGACAGGTCACTACTGGTGTGGGATTGTATGAGTGTGACCATGGGCGAGGTCGATGATAAACTGGTCCATAACTGTAAAAACATCCATGTGATGACAGGCCGTGAATATGTATATCCAAATATGCATGCCGGATATATGGCTCCATCAGAATCCGGTTATGCGCTTAATAATGATTCAAGTGATTATCAGTATCACTTCTATTGGTAGCTCAGAATATCATCACTTAGACTTGAAAGCCAACTTCTAATAGCTGATGAGAAAGTATGTTTAGTCATAATTTGTTTTTGTTTAGTCTCAATTATAAATGCATGAAAGCCATTCTGTTTTGCAAATATGCATCTCAGTAGAGAGCTTTATATCCAACCATGATTGTGCAAGCATGCACTCTGTTGTCAGTGTCGTCTTTGATTTCTTTGATGGTTGTGGTAGGTTTATCTGTTCGATGTGTTTTAAGTATACTTGTTGTTATTTATATATATTTTTTAAAAAAGGTATCACAAGATGCATGATCTAATTTACAATTTATTTTGTTCTTATTATGAGTTCTTGTATGCGCTGGCTTTCTTACTTTCATTTTATTCATAATAAAATGTTTGATATTTGCTTTGTCGAACATAAAGCTAATGTGACAACCAAAATTCGGCGATGAGGAGAGATGGTCGGTAATATACTTTCCGTTCTGCGACTAGCAAACAAAAGCGATACTGCGTCATCGCGAATTGTTATCATCCCCTAGACCATTCCCCAGGCCGGTTTCGCTGTGAGGCTATCCTATCACACGGCCTTCGGTTTGAGAACGTCTAAAATGAAAGCCGACCCGGTACCGATATCGTATCCGCTCCGGAAAGCTGCACTCAGTCTCGCTTTGTAGCGTGCCATTGGGGTAACTGGTGACAGGGCAAGCATGGGGTTCGTGGCGCCTTGGATACTGTACTGTGATTACCAGTGCTGTAATTACTACAAAATAACATATTATCTATTATTCAGACTATTTTTATGAATTTGTAGCTACACAGGCAGTCTTAGAAGGTCTGAAAGATGCTACTCAGAATGACATTGAAGGTACGCCCGGGGCCAAGACCGGCAATGACGGCATTAGCGTTGCCAAAGATTTATCTGCTTACAGTGATGCGGGTGGCGGAAGCAACCAAGCGGCCGACGCTAGGGCGCAACAGGTCCTAGAATAGTGACGTTGAAATTTTGAGATGGGATTTCTGCTCGCTTAGAATCCCATTTGTCTTCACCGTCTGTTGTCTCTGTTATCGGCGCTGGCTTTTCTTCTTAGAACCTAAAATGCCATTTGCCCCTGCATTTCTTTTTCTGATGTCTGATAAGTATTGCATTCATAAGCTTGCCGACAGTTCGGCGAGTATCCGATCCGGAGCAGCTCCGCCACCCCCGTTGTAAACTCAAGACATAGAAAATGCTCTAGTTTTTCGTTATCTAAAATCTCAAACTAAAATCGGTAGTCCGCCATCCATTTTGCATCCTTAAACCTTTAAATCCCATAACTTTCGACCCTGAGCACGCGACCTTGTATAACGAACCGCCTCTGCATATGGCTACACCATCGCGAGCCAAACTATATAAACGAATGGGTTGTTTAGCAATACCGACATATTAACAATGGCCAAACTCGCTCGACAGCAATCAGCCGCCGAAAAGGCCCTGTACGACCAGACAGAGGCACTGCCAAAGAAGCGGCTGCTGATTGTCTTTGCGACGCTCGCGCTGACGCTGCTCATCACCTTTATCGACCAAAATGGCATCTCCGTAACGCTGCCGACAATTGCGCGCGATCTCGATGCGCAAAACACCATCTCATGGGCAGGCACATCGTCTCTTATCGCCAACACGACCTTTCAGATGCTCTACGGAAGACTGTCTGACATCTTTGGCCGCAAGCGTGTGTACTTGGCGGCCGTTGCCTGTCTGGCGTTGGCCGACCTGCTGTGCGGCCTGTCGCGCAACGGGCCCATGTTCTATGTCTTTCGCGGCGTGGCTGGCATCGGCGGCGGCGGCGTCACTAACCTGAGCATGATCATTGTGTCAGATATTGTGTCGCTGGAGCAGCGCGGCTTCTACCAAGGCATCATCGGATCGTGTGTCGGCCTCGGCAACCTCGTGGGCCCGTTCCTCGCGGCTGGCCTGACGTCCCGCACAACATGGCGCGCCTACTTTTACTTGTTGGCACCCCTGGGCGTCGTCGTCGGGTGCATCGCGGCGTGGCTGCTGCCGTCGAACCCGCCCAAGGGTGGCTTCGCCGAGCAGGCCCGCAAGATTGACTACTGGGGCGTGCTGTCGGCGTCGGCAGCCGTTATTTTGGTTCTGATTCCCATCAGCGGCGGCGGCTCCTACTTTGAGTGGAAGTCGCCCATGGTCATCAGCATGCTGATTATTGGGTCTCTTCTCTTTGTGCTTTTTATCGTCATTGAGCTGCGCATTGCCCAGCTACCAATGATGCCGATGCAGATTTTCAAGAGCCATGTCATTACCGTCTTGATGATCCAAAGCTTCTTGCTGGGTGCGGCGTACCAAATCTCACTCTACTATCTGCCACTATTCCTCCAAAATGCACGCGGTTACAACGTCATCGAGTCGGCTGCATTTGTGGCAGCTATGGTTCTGGTGCAGTCGGCGTGCTCCATCCTATCGGGTCAGTACCTGTCGCGCAGAAAGCGTTACGGAGAAGTGATTTGGTGCGGCTTTGCTTGCTGGACACTTGGTGCCGGTTTGATGCTACTTAACAAGAAGCGGACGTCGAGCATTGCCGCTATCATTGTTCCGTTGATGCTTGTGGGCGCCGGCCTGGGAATGACTCTGCAGCCGACACTGGTGGCGCTCCAAGCACACACAACCAAGGCGCGGCGCGCTGTGATCATCTCTGTGCGCAACTTCTTCCGCAGCACGGGCGGTGCCTGCGGCCTGGCTGTTGCGGCCGCTGTGCTGCAGGCAGCGCTCAAGGCAAACCTCCCCGCGGAGTACTCGTACCTTGCCAGCCACGCGTACTACCTGCCGTCGTCGTTTGCGAGCGACGCCGAGAAGAACGCCGTGCTTGATGCGTACATGGCCGCTAGCCATGCCGTGTTCATTTTGCAAGTCCCACTTGTTGGTATTTGTTTGCTGACGTGTATATTTGTGAAGGATGAAGGACTGGAGCCGACAGACGAGAGAGAGGCCAAGAGAGCGGCAGAGAGAGAAGCGGCGGCTGCGGCGGCGTCCGAAGCAAATGGCCAAAGCGAAAAACAAGCAGATGGTGCCGGGGGTGTATTAGAAAGCCACCCAATTAATGGCAACAACCCTGACGACTCCGACTCCGACTCGGATGACGTCGAGGCGACTGCAGGGTCGTCTACAGAGAATGACGTGTCACAGAATGTACACGACGAGAAGCCACAAGTAGCACCAGAGGCTGTATCACCACAGTGACGTCAAAAGTATAGTTTTGTTTTGTAATATTGGGTTAATTGATATTAAAAATTTCACGTATCAGAATAAGGCCATAATTTTATTGAGTGAGGTATATGTGTATCATAATTCATCCATCCTGTCTTCCTTACAGCTGGATTCTTCCCCGCGAAAAGACCAGTGTCAGCCAGCCGAGAATCAGGCAGACACCGCCAATGGGCGTCACCGGGCCGGCCCACTTGAATCTTTCAACGTCGAGGGTGAGCGCGTAGATGCTGCCGCTGAACATGGTCATGCCGGCAATGAAAAAGGTGGATGCGACGGGGTTGCCGCGGGCAGCCAGCATGGCCACCGAGTGGGCCAGCTGGTAGTGGGCAGCGGTCTGCCAGTTCTGCAGCTTGGCCGGGTCGCTGATGCGCTTCTTGAGGCCGTGGGCGCCAAAGGCGCCGAGGGCAACGGCGGATGCGCCATAGAGGGCGCCGACACGGAAGAAGAACATGCCGGCGAGTGCAACAGCGACGCGCTTTCTCTGGCGTTGTTGGGGTGGTTGGTGGACGGGGATGACGTGGGTGCCGGGGGGCAGGTCGTTATGTACGGCGATGAGGAGGGGTGTTTCTTCGTCGGCGTAGCCGTTTGCGTGAACAACAATGGACATTGTGGTCGATGTAGAGCAGAAAGCGGGTGCAGTGGATGTCGGACGATCAGGAACAGTCGCGACAGGCGGGGCGGGCGGTGTTAGCGGATCGGAGATAGCTGACTGATTTCTGATCTGATAGTGGTGTATGTTTCAGCGTACTTTGTTTGATTCTAATAAAACAAATATCTTGGATTTGATAATACTGAAACGAGGCGGAACAGTCTGCTCGGTGAAGAATTATGCAAAAAATGAGAGTACAATAAAAGGACCGAGCAAATAAAAAATGAAGGAGAAGAAGAAACGAAATCCAACCTCCCATCAAAAAAAGCCTCATGCTAGGCACCAGGATTAGAAGCTTTCAATATTGCGATAACTACAACTTATCCAATGGTAGTTTTTAGAAGAATTATGACTGCAATATTCAACAGATAAGATGGCTTTCATCCTGGTTGCTATTCTGTCACGCTCGTGAATACACATCTTTAGAGGCATTCACCGCTTACAGGAATGTGAAAACGAGGCTCCGCATAAGTCAATAGCGGTGCAAAGATGTATCTATCCTCGAGATTCAATAATGAGGCTAAAGTGCACTTGTTTTGCCTCAGCTCGCAAAGTCGAGTCGAGTGCTGAAGTAGTAATTTTTATCTCGTCGTAATAAAGTGTCGTCTGTCGGATCTTTGATTATTCTTATTTTTTAATATGGTTTCAGTCAAAATACAGAGAGAGCCTCGTTTTGGTAAATAAAACATCCAAAATGCCCTTGGGAAAATGCACAATATCATAGTAGCTTTATTTCGGGATTTTTGTTTTTTTTTTAAAAAAAAAAACAAAAAAAAAAACAGGAATTTAAAAAATTCAACATAAGAACAAAACTGATAAACACAACTGCATACTAGCTGGATTTCAGTAAAAGAACTTAAAAACCAAGGCGAGTTGTGTGAATATTTGAAAACTGCTGCATGTCAAGGGATTCTCACTCATAGACACTGTTCTGATTTGAGCTATTATCAGTCGGCGATGAACGACATCTTTGAATATGAGGCGGGTTATGCACGTTTCTACGCACATTTTCATCTCAACTTTTACCTTTTATAACTGGGCAAAAAGCACTCGAAGCATCGTTTTGTTATTAAGTGCTGTTACGCAAAACTACCCAGAAATCCTGGTTCCAATGCCCCGTGCTGCATTTCGGTGACCGGTGCCGCTTTCTTATCCGTATTTCGCCGACCTTGATACTGCACATTGATATCGTCAAAGACTACAGGTTACGAGCTACATGTGTCTATGCCAGCCTGGGTCGCATCAGATTGTTATTGAGCAGTGACTGTACCTAACAAAAACGTTGAAATACCGCACATGAGCATAAGAAAACCTAAGAAAACCAAAATGAACAAACTATGACATCGTTCATACGGACATTGGGCGCGATTGACTGTTCCCGACCCGACTCGTATCTTTGCTGTGCTCTATCTACTGCAACCTCTTGCCGGTATCAGGGGTGGCTGAGTCGGGCAGCATGGCGGCGAGGAGGGCTAATATCGAACAAAAGTAAACCTGGTCGACCGTGGCCGTGGAAGTCGGGGAGAATACTACAGAGTACGAAGTCGTGTCCAGCCACAGAGCACACCGAAGTGAGCTTTGGGCCTGGCCAGGCCCATCAAATCGCAATGTTGACCTAATTGGTCTTTCCGGCCAACATACACGAGATACTGCATTATCTCTTTATCGGATACAGATCAAGGACAGACAGCTGCTCTCTCCAAATAACTCACCGTTTATGTTGTCCACCCATCTGTGGGATCTGGCACAACAGGCTTTCCTGGCCAGTAGCTCAGGGGATGCGAGGCGGTCTGCTGTCAGACTGGCCGCCCTGTTTTCTGTTGTCAGTCCCCACCCACTTACTTTCTTTTGGGTTTCCATTCCTCTCTTTTCTTCTCTCCCCCCTGCGGTGTCAGCCCCAGATTCGTGATTGGCTCACAAGAGTTCTCACAGATGAGTCTACAGAACGCGCTGGGCATGCTCGGCACGCTAGGCAGCCAGGCCAAAAGCCGGGCAATACCACACACACTCGTGATACTGTAATATGTATGAAGTCAGAATCCGAGTCGGTCAAGGACACTAGCCGGGATTCAACCCCTTACAGCTACAGGAAATCGTCGACTCTTGTGGTTGACATGATGACATCTACAGAGTATTCCTCTGTACGGCCTGCGTTTGTATTCCGATCGCCAGGAGACGTCGTATCGAGTAAAGTGTTATCTCAATACGACGTGGCAAACCGTCTTTCTCGTGGGCATCTAGGTCTCCCACTCAGTGCTTTCCGCATCACGCGTTCCGCCTCTGGCTTTCCAAAAATGGCGTCGATCTTATGATCGGCCCCTGCGAGACTTCTGTATTTACGAGTACAACAAGCAAACGGCATGCCAGCGCATCATATCTTAAGTACAGTCTAAACTTTAGAGGCCTGTCCCAAGAGAAACTAGGGGCAGACACCGCTACAATATACATCGTGAATATGCATATTCTCCCTGTCCTTACTGGTCGCGGTCGACACCTCCCAGTGACTCTGCCTCGCTGGCTGTCGGCTGACTCTCAACAAAACCAACAGATGCCTTATTTCTAGCCTGATGTTCCGTAACAAGTATGCAATACTTGGGTATCATGCTTTGGCTGAAATGTAGAGCTGTCGGGCAACATCTGCATACTGAGTACATCCCACAAGCACACACTGGGCACTACGATGTGCTACCACTGAAAATCAAACACATAATTACCATGACAATCAAGGGAAGCATATGACTGGGATCGGACAAGAGTTAGAAGTGTGATTAAGTCGAGTCAACATCGTCATCGACCCACCGAGCCACCACTATCACATCGATAAGCTGCCCGATCGTCATTGCTCTTAATTTAGGCGATGGCTCCGGTGAGCTATCCGGTTAGTTGACGGAACCATGCACTGAAAGCACCTACTGAGCATGCCAGCAGGACGCGTTAAGATACCCCATACTGCGTACCGTCCTGCTGCGGATGGATACGAGATTCGCACGCAGTGGTACTCGAGCAGTATTGCTTTTCCCGTTCGCATAGCCATCACCGATGAGAATTCGACCAATAAAAAGAATGCAATACTTGTCACGCACGCCGATACAGTAAATACACGGACCACACACCAGTGTACAAGTGCACATTCTCACCCCTAGACCCCTATGGCCAGCCAATAGCGCATTCACACGACACCCCCGACACATATGTGCAGTTCTCGTTTGTCCTTGAAAGACATACTCTACCGGCAAGCCAGTCCGATGAGTGCGGCTCTACCTTGCTGACTTGCTAACATGCTTACGCCCCCCTTCGTTCCTTCTTTCTCTCCTCTCTTTCTCTGTCCATTTTAATAAATACAAATATCGCGTCTCCCCCAGCTTTCGTCTGACCGTGATTTCTTCACATATATTCAATCAAAGAAGGCTACAACACAGTTTAATCTACCAACATAAAAGGACACTCGTCTCCCATCTCACTCTATTTCTCCATCTCTCCATTTACTTCGCTCGCAAAGTGTCCATTTTTTCATCTTTCGGTCTAACCACCACGTCTTCTAAAACTCACATCGCCTTCCTCTCTTCTCCCATCAGCCTTTACAATGTCTGATCTCCAGCGCTCACGATCGCTCAAGCGCCCGGCGCAGTCGCAACTCACGGGCATCTCCAAGCGCGTGTCGGTGCCAATCCCATTCACAAACTCTCCACACCTGACGCCCGACATGGCTACATCCCCAAACCACTTTGGCAACTCCTTCACAAACGGATTCGCTGGCGCTTCATTATCGTACGGCGGCATCCCCATGGCCCAGACCCCATCACACATGTCACAGGCATCTTACCAGATCTCAGTTGCTGGCTCTCCCCCTTCTCCATCAGGCTTTCCCCTGCGTCAGCCATATATCGGTGACAGTCGACCGAGCCCCTTGTTTGATGATGAAATCCAGCTGAGCCCCGGCGACTATCTCAGCTCGGTGGGCCACGGACTGCCAATCATCCCAGTTCAAAGTCAATATTCAGACGCTGGCTTCGCCACAGAGTTGAACGGACTGGACTTTCAACCGGCGTTGACAACTGCGTCCTCCAGCTTTGCCCACTCCGCAAGTATTCTCGAAGAGTTGTCTAGCCATGCTCACCTGGACGCTCCTGGCATGGTCCAGATCCAATCCCAGAACTCGTTTGGAGATGCGTTCTCCGGCTATAATTTGGGCACCTCGAATGGGTCCGTCCAACCTGACACTCCGGCGAAAGACTGCACCTCAGGCAACGTCTCGCAGCACATGGCTTTCCCCAACCAATGGTCTACCTTCCCCAGCAGTATCCCACTCGTTCGCACAATGACTATGGGGTCATCATTTGAACAAGACCATAGCCTGGACCAGGCCAAGCTTGACAGCGAGGTTGGCCAGATTCACACTGCACCAGCGATGGAGCGCAACGGCTCATCAAACCGCAACCTGAGCCAGCGTATGCGTGAGCGTGAAACTGCTGCCCGCCATCTCAGCAACGCTGACAAGAACATCATCTTGCCTAAACATTCTCCCGGTGCTTCAAACGCTGCCCAAGCCGCCGCCGCCGTCGCTATGGCCCATCGTCCATCGGCTTCCAAGACCGGTTCACCTGGCTCAGGGAAGATGGAGATCCCTAAGGCGCGACGTGAGCGTCCTCCGCACCAACGCCTGTACTGCTCTTATTGTCCTGACGACACTAAAGGGTTTCGTGGTCCCCATGAGCTGTCACGTCACAACATGCGCCACCATGATGTGGAGCGGAAGCGTTACATCTGCGTTGACCCTCGTCCTAACGGCACCGACCGGACCACATTCACTGTGTTCAAGTCGCTGGCGAGCTGCAAGAAGTGCTCCAGTCGAAAGCAGTATGGTGCCGACTACAATGCGGCCGCGCATCTGAGACGCGCCCACTTCAAGCCGCATACGCCGCGCGCCAAGGGTCGCTCGCAGCCCGCCCAGGATGATAGCAGCTCATTGCCTGCTATGGACGAGCTGAAGGACTGGATTGTCGAGATCACCGTGCCGGGAAGCGGTTCCCAACCTTCCCAGAGTCCTGCTTCTGTAGCGGACACTGGCTCACAGCCCATGGGCTCCCTTGGCCTCGACTCTCTCTTTGAAATCGACGACCTGGATGACAACACCCAACATTACACCGTTGACTCTGGTCTTGCCTTTGAAGTCAACCAAGACCAAGACCAATACAGCCTGGGTGCATATCAGAATGGCTCATCATCCCAACCACGCGGCATGACTGCCGAACCTATTTTCACCTTCGACGAGGAGATGGTCAACAGCCAATTTGACTACATTTACTCTCAAACATCACCCGATGAGGTTGGCTCTCATATTTGAGATCGCCGCCTCATAACTCTTCGACCGTTTTTATGTTTCATTTCACTCTTTCATCTACCGTTACTTCTTTCTCGTCACTGTTTGCCCTCTCGTTCCAAGTGGAACCAATTTCAAGTCATGCTGTCGCATTTGACATGATCAAGTCAAGAGATACAAGACTCTATGAACCAGAAAAAAATCAGAAAAGAACAAAAAAAACAAAGAAAAACACAAAACAAAAACAAAAAAACAACAACCACAATACACACCCAACAACGACAACAGCAAATGCTACAGATGCTGCATGAAACCACTACCACCCCTCAAGGAGGGCATGACAACAGGGCGGGCACGCTTTTTTATGATCTACTAATTACTTTTCTCATGTCTTTCGGTTACCTTTGGTTATTATCAACGTTTACTGTTTTCGGTTACAGGTCTCGGAAACCCCAGACCGCTGGCCTCTCATATTTTTTTGCTTTCCTTTCCTTTTCATGTACTGTTTGTTCGTTACGTTTTCCTCTTACGTTCTCTCTTACGTTTTATACCCCTTACGTTTTGTCTTCTTAGTTTTACTTCGCCACGGCATACCTCTACTGGACTCACTATTCTTAGAAGGTCGAGAACAGTTTTGACCGGAGCAAGCTGCAGTGCAGTCTTGACTCAGCCGACTTCATTCACACGAGTTACTACTGACGATATAGGACCCTGACCACCCCTTCCACCGTAGACTCGGGGCGACGGTGCTTTCAAATGCATACAGGTTTGTCAAAGTAGAAATGACCGGCCGGTGTCCGAGGTCACTCTCCAGTATACTGAATTCTCTGGCATTTGCTCATGCAGCCGTACCTGAACATTGAATACTCTACAGCAGCACCACAAGTGCCATACAGTTTTGTATTCGGCAACTACGAATATTGTGCTTACTGTAGACAGTAGACAGTAAACGGTAAAATGCGCATCTTTGTCTTGTAGCAGCTGACTATTCGAGTAACCATTTCGTACTCTGCGCGGCCATTATTCAATCTTTCATAAGTATTATTGCTTTTGGAGATTGCGCTGTTTTTCCAGACCATCATTTTGACTGCTGATTGCTGCTGCTTGCGTTTCTGTTTTATGCATATTCCGTCACATTCCATCCTTCTTGCGTCTCAGCCGTGTTTGTAGCCTGTGATGAGATGCAGTGAGGAGATGCAGTGAGAAAAAAGCATACTCTAAATCTGGCAATGATCATCACCAGATAGCCCCCACGTCCAACTCTGAGGAGGAGTGAGGCCCAAACAGCACAAAGACCAACTAACTTTTGCAGGCGGACAGCGACAACTCACCGCAAGTACAAAAGTACCGATAAGGAAGAGTGGCAAAGAAAGTCAGCTTGGGTTTGCAAAGAGGCCCAATTCTGAAGCATTTATTAGTAAAGTTTTTAGGCTCGAGATCGCCAGTTAGTGCATCACAGAATAGAGTAGTGCGGAACAATTCTCAGGCTGCTCCACGTGATAGTAGTGCTATCGCGTCATTGAGACGGTATTCACATTCCGTTGCCGACAGTGTCGAATTGCTTGATTCACATCTCCGCAATTTGAACGAGCGATACGACCAAGCTATTCGTGACGCAGTGTCACCCAGCGATCATCTGGGTTGTACCACTGTTCAATAATCAATAATCACTAATCAAAATCTTTCTGCTCGCGCAATGTCCGCCCCCGCTGCCGCGCCCGGGTCCTCTGCGGCAGCGGCCCGCAGCTTGCGCATATCTCAGCGGCCACCAACGGCGTGCCGAGAATGCTCCCAGCGCAAGGTCCGCTGCGACAAGAAGACGCCATGTGGGCGCTGTGTGCGGCTATCAAGACAGTGCACGCGCGAGGTTGTGCGCATCAGCAAAGCGCTCTCCCAACATAGAGAAGAGCTGCAATTTTTGCGCCAGCTGCGCCATCGCGTCGAAGAGGGCCAAAACCAACTCGCCATAACCGACATAGACACAAGGATACGTCTGCTAGAGCATGGCAAGCCGACAGAGACACCCGCAGACGGAGAACGACCAGCAGAATACCGAGAAGACGCCGACGACAGCCCAGCGGAGGATGACGAACAAAAAGGTGGCTACTATGGCCCTGTCTCGGCAGCAACGGCAGCCTCGCTGTCGCCACCAAGCCACATGCCGCTATCACCACCATTGGCAGGAAAACCCGAGACCGGCCACCGACAGCAGCACCCGAAGTACGACGAGATATACCGGCAACAACAACTTGAGCAGACGACGGCCGCGCTTCAGATCAGAGACCCCCGCGACAACCAGGAAAAGAACTCCAAAGCTTCCATTCTCGCTGGCTTCGAGTTCCTCGCCTGGGGCCGCTACAGCCAGACTTGCTACCCCCATCGCCGCTGTCATTGCTACCAAAACCGGCGGTACTCGGAGCTTGTCTCCATTAATTGCGATCCGTCCTGGATTGGCCGGCAGAGTATGGCTTTGCGCGTCGACCCGTCTCTGCTGCTGCCCCCAGATATTGCTAGCAAGGTCATAGACTTCCACATGGACTACCTACGGTGGCATCATAACTCTTTCCACGGACCCACGTTTCTTGCACAATGCCAGCAGTTTTGGGCTACAGGCACTGCGGACCACCCTCTGTGGCTTGCACTCTACTTCTCTGTATGCAGTGTGTCGCTCTGGACTCTCCTCAACAGCGAGAATCACCGACAGAAAATGGGGCTCTACCACCTCGATGAGCTTCTGGTCGAGAGACAGTTTCAAGCCATGGTCAACGTGCTGTACAGCGAGAACTTTATCGAGAACCTTTCGCTCTATTCTGTGCAGGCCATTGTCATCTCGACACGAATCGCGCACAACCTGGATCGAACGGATCTCAATGCAATTCTAGTCGGCGCGGCTGTGCGCATCGCACATTGTCTTGGCCTTCACAAGATATCCGACCATCCCGAGACATCCACAATCAAAGGAAGTACACCAGGTAGTACCATTGATACCTTTGACTGGCATGAGCGCGTAGAGATCGAGACCGGCAAACGGGTGTGGCTACAGCTCGTCATTCAAGACCACTTTCAGATACCGCATACCGACACATACATCATCCACCCTCTTCAATACATCACACCGCTGCCCAAAAACTGCGCCGACCCTGACATGGTCGAACAGGACCCAAGTGTGGCCACGAACTCATCATATGTACGCATGCTTGGGCGCACTGCGTCTCTCATTCCACCTCTCCTCGATGGTTTGGGGCCTATGGACAACCGCAAACCACCACTGGAAGCGTACAAGCACATCCTTGCATGTGACCGCATGATGCGTGCCAACGTTGCCAAAATTCCCGAGTATCTCTTGCGGGACGACGGGCCAGCAGCCGAAAAGAATGCCCATGTGCCCTGGCTACCACTTGCACGGCGCACACTCGCCATCAGCGCTGCAGAGAAAATCATCATGATCCACCGACCCGTCTTATTTGAATCGTTCCAGCAGAAGAACTCGACCGTCTTTAAACAGACACGTCTGACATGTGTTGCTGCCGCATTCACAATATTACGTGAGCACGAACAGGCCATCGCAGAGCAGACAGTCAGCATTTGGACACACTCAGCTTTTTGTGTCACGGCCGCTGTTGTTCTAGGGTTGGAGTTGTTTCACCGCACCGACCATACCGATGGTGTGGCCCAGACACACCGCCAAATGATGGCGCGCGCATCTGACCGGCTACGAGTGCGGCGATGCGATGCTATCGCAAAACGCGGCGCCTTGCTTATCGACACTATGCTGGCTGCGGAGGAAGATCTTGTGGTGCGGATGATGCGCACAGGTAGAGCTCTGAAGAAAGGAGATGCGACACTTGAGGCACATCAGCAGAACATCATTGATGAAATGATTGGCAGCCATGAGATCATGGCACGGTTTATGGCTGCGGCACCGATACATTCAGACGGTACATCAGTGTCTACTAGCCCGCAGACCATGATAGACATCTCGCCACGGGCACATATCGCAGCCGTTACAAAGGCAGGTGTGCACCAACAGACGCAGACGCAACAAGCCCTTACACACCAGACAGTACCGCCAGTGAATCAACAAAACCAACAACAGCCCATGCAACCACAAACGACACAGGATGTGGTGATCCCGGCCTCTGCAATGGACTTTGCATCTTCTATCATTCCTGCCAGCGGCGTCTCGGGCAGTAGTATGCCGGCAACTATTGGGATCATGGACATAGACCCGATGGCAGTGCCCGACTTTGATGTATGGTTTAGCGAGGTTTTCAACCCGGTTTACGATCACCCGGTTTACGATCACTTGTAGAAAACGAGTATGATATGTAATGAATAAAAATATATATTACGAGTAACGTCCAACGTCCAAGAACTTGAAATCATTAGTAGTCGAACAGTTTGACGGGCTGCGAGGTCTGTGCCTGTGCTTGTCCATCCTTGTCAGTGGCAGTACCAGTATTCCTTAGCAACTTCTTGTTACCCAGAGCATACAGTCCAATAAGGGCGCCGCTGATGACGACAGAGAAGGCCATGAATGCGACAGCAATAGTCCAGCCTCTGTGGTAATACGGTTTGTCGTCGGCCCTGAAAAGCTGGCCGCCAACAATACCAGCGCAATTGGCTGCCATGATGAACATGGCCATACGAATCGAGCGGTCAGCGGGGGACTTTGCATTGACTGCAATCCAAGAGCCGTTGGCAGCATGCCACCAGCTGCACGTGGCGCTGGCAAGCATCAAAAGCCCGTACTTGGTAGCACGGTGAGCATCGTCGGGGAGACATTTGTAGGCAAGAGTAAAGATGAACTCGAGGACGACAGCGATGAAGACAAAGTAGCCACGGTGCCATTTGTCACTTCAAAGTTAGCAAGAGTACAAACAAACAGTAGAACACGAGGTTGTGACCGCTAGACTTACGCAATAAAACCGCCAATGATCACCAGAGTCACAGACACCCACTGCCCGACGCTCGTCATGGCATTAGAGTCAAGGGAATTATACCCAAAGGATGACACGATAGTCGGGGCATAGGACCAGAGGGCAGTTGAAGGCGCGAGACCGACCGTGGTCAGCAGCACATGCAGCCAAAGCGGAAGGCTGCTGAGGGTGTCGAGCACTTCGCTGAACGAGATACGACGGCCAGGGTGGGTATTAGTCGCCGGATCGTCAAGATTCTTGCGCTCTTTCAGAATCATGAGCTCGCGTTCGGAAAAGTAGCTGACGCCGGCGAAAGAGACTGGGTTGTCGGGCAGTCCTGGGAACAGCGTGACGAATACGACACCTGTCAGGATGGTGAAGATGCCCTCGAGAATGAATAGCCACTGCCAGCCGGCCAGATCAGCAACGCCGCGCATGTGAAGACTGCTCGTTAGCGATGCTGGTAAATAAAGGGAAACATTTAAAAGTTAATTAATAAAGCATGGATCAAACTTACATGCCATAGGCTATAAGGCCACCAGATGCGGTGGCGAGCCCGTTGCCCAAGAAGAAGAACGCATACCGGCGACTCAGCTCATGAGAACGGTACCATTGAGATATGGTAAACAGGCTGCCGGGGATGAAACCAGACTCGCACAGGCCGAGCAGAAGACGCGTCGCAAGGAACGGTCCGAGGCCGTGCTGAAAGGCCTGGAATGTCGCCACCAGACCCCAAAGGAAAATTTGGACACTGATCCACGCCTTGGGCCCGACACGGTACAAGACGATGTTGGATGGGATCTCCAACAAGACGATGCCGGCGTTGAGGAGTTGCGTGCCGACATTGAACCAGTCTTGTGTGATGTTGACGTCGGCGAGAAATTTGTCGGTCAGGGCGTTTCCGGCGTTGGCGCGGTCAAGCTGAAGACCAAAGAATACGAGCATCAAGATGGGTATGACAATGCAATCCACCCTAGCCGTTAGTCAGAGGAACAGCCGTTGACACATAGACGCGCCGTCGTGGCGTCTAGAGAGAGGGTTGTGGGGGAACTTACTTTCTGACTAGTTGCTTCTCCTCTTCCGCGGTCCAGGTTTGAGCCCAACCGGCGTCGTTGTCGTTATTCTTGGACACATCGTTGCTTGTCTTTTCTTCGTCTACGGGAATGTGCGAGACCACATCGCGTTCTGACTTCGTCGCCATGGTTGCTGGAACAAGCCTGTGTGGATGGCGTTGCGTATTGTTAGGTGGAGCGCGTTGTGTCGATGCCCTGGGTCACTGTACTGAGTATATGCCAACGAGGGACGCGATGCTTCATATACGAAGTAGCTGCCCTTCAAATCATGATCCAGCAGATGTTCAAATATCACGTCGCGATTGCAACATCGTGTCGTATCTGCTGTCTGCCGATGGATGAGCGCGATAGTGACAGAGAGCTGGCATCCCTATCTCATGTGCGTCTTTTTGCACTTTGCACAGCTCGCTCCGCGTGTGATGGATGATGTGATAGGCAAATGACACCTGAAGTGAACCCTGGCACCCTGGCTCGCAGCTGTAATCTGAGAGGAGAACGAGCAAAGTCACTACTAGCCCCATCTCTGCAGAACGGGGATCAAGTGGCGCGGCCGAGACGGGTGGGTATCCGGGGGGAGTGGGTCTTTAAAGTCGCCCATTTGCTCGGGCAAGATTCAGTCCGGCCCGTTCCTTGGACCTCCAACTCGAAGCTCACCCAACGGACGAGTTCACGATACAGCAAAATGAGGTTGTTGTGGAGGAATTGCGATATTTTCAATATCAATTCAGCATCGGCTAGTCTATAGCTCTATTTTATTTTATTTGAATTGATGAAATCATTGCTCGAGATACGTTTACCGCATGTCTCCGGCTTCCGTTCTCTATCTTCTGACCCTTTAATTGATTTTCTGGTAGCCGCTGGCCTTCGACAGCCAGGGTACAGAGTCGCCAATTTTGACTTCATATCTTGAAGCTGCAGAATTGCCAAGTTTACCAGAATATATTGGCTAGCACCAAGCAACCCGATTCTTCCCTCCACAGCACTTGCCCAAGTGGCCAACGAACGCATCATGATGAATATACTTCTTGTTCTTTCAACGTTGGCGGCATTAGCTAATGCTGACGGTACATATCGATCCCGGCCTGATCTTTCGCCGCCTAAGTTGAACATCACCCTTCCTTGCGGCTCTACACACGGCAAATGTGACGAGGGCTATATCTTCGTCTCTCCATTCACAACATACGGAGAGCCAGACGACCGGGTATCGCTTCAGGCAGGCCCTTATATTCTGACAAACACTGGCGACTTGGTATGGTCTGGCATTGGCTACTTTGCCGGCTGGAGCTGCAATTTGCAAGCTGCTCGATTTCAAGGCCGGGATGTCTTGTTCTCATTTGAGGGCACCCACAACGGAAATCATGGCCACGGCCACGGCCATCACACCATTCTCGATCAGAGTTATGGTCTTGTTAAGACTCTGCGTGGTGGTGGAAACCGCATTTCCGACAAGCACGAATTCATCATCGTAGGTGAAAGCTCGGCTCTCATTCAGATATATCACCCACTCCAGCGCGACCTATCTCATTTCGGGGGCGAGGTCGATCAAACGTGGATCGTTGATGCAAAATTTCAGGGTGAGTAATATGTAGCTGTGAACATTGACTTGCGTATCTAATAACGTTTAGAGCTCGACATCGAGACCGGCAAAGTTCTGTTTGAATGGAGCAGCCTCGATCATGTTTCACCATTTGAATCCGCCCTTCCTCTTCCCAGTGGGCTTGCTGGTGTCGGCAGAAGCAGTGCGACTGCGTGGGACTACTTCCACATAAACTCACTCGCTAAAGGTGCCGATGGACACTATTTGTTGTCGGCCCGTCATGCTTCCACTATATACAAAATCAATGGAACAGACGGCAGCATCATTTGGCAGCTTGGCGGTAAGAACAGCTCATTTTCCCTGGGCGAGAACGTCCAGTTTGGCTTCCAGCATCACGCTCGGTACCACTTCGAGGACCCAACCGGGAAACTGGACACTATATCGCTCTTTGACAACTCCGTGTACGGCTCCGAATCCGCTGGCGAGGGCAAGCAAGTCCGGATCAACCCGTACTCGAGTGGCAAGTACATCCAACTCGACCATGTTAAGAACACGGCCACTCTGGTGAAGAGGCTCGAGCCAGTGTCTGTTCTCGGCCAGGCTCCTGGGGACGCAGCGATTCTCACCAAGAGCCAAGGTTCGCTTCAATCTCTTCCTGGAGGCGGCGATTTTGTGAACTGGGGCTCAGAAGGCCAAATCACAGAATATGGCGCTGATGGCAAGGTGGTATTCCATGCGTTCCTCGGTCGCGGATGGCTCCGTGAGCGACTGCAGAACTACCGTGCTTTTCGGTACGAGTGGAAGGGTATCTCTCCGGAGGAACCGGCTATCTTTGCAGAAGAGTCGCCTATCACCCAGGATGGAAGTTTGCGTCTATTCGTCAGCTGGAATGGTGATACAGTTACAAAGTCATGGCGATTCTCGTGGACTGAGAGGGGTATGTCTAACGGTGTTATGAAGACGACCTTGAAAGAAAAGCTTGTTGATCGGAGTGGGTTTGAAACCTCAACAAGTGTGGAACGGGCCGCTCATGTGCAGGTTGGGTCAGTGCGAGCAGAAGCACTTGATGCCGAGGGTCGTATTCTCGCCACCACATCTTTCATTGGTGTCCAACAAGTTTTGCCCAAGAGTATGGGCTTCATTGAAGAGGGCATAAGATATCAAAAAGCTATGTAGTAGTTGAAACTATCGTGGAATAGGTAGCATCAGCAAAAACAAAGTGGTCAGAATATAGTGGTACAAGAAAATACTTACATTCAGTGCCGAATGATGATCCTGAGAATCATGAGAATAAGAAGTAATGTAAATCAAGATAGATGATGATTATTCAAACGCCGCCCATGCTAACTATATACATATGGATTTGATGGGATAGCTGTTACGCTATGTTTATATACAGAATTCAACCCCAAAACCTCAACCCTTCAGGTTTCCTCAAATTTACACACGTCTCTTTACTGGTGTGAGGAAGTTGCAAACAACGTTGAGAGTAGCTGTGAACAAAAGGAAGCACATCGCCATACGGCACGAACCGTAGTACATGTTTTGCACCAGTTGCCGTGTCTCTGGATCGAGATCATGAAGCGCCTCGACGGAGTGTGTCAATTTCTCAATTAGCTCTTCGCCACCAGGAGTTCCAGCGAATGCAGCCGTCAGGCGAGATGCGAGACTTGTCTGAACAATAGTCGAAATTGCGGCAACACCACACACTGCTCCGATCGACCGGACCAGGTAAACGAGGTATGTGGCGACAGCGTGCTCACTAAAGTCGCAAGAGTTGATGAAGATGAATAGACCGGAGGGGAAAGACATGCCGAGACCGAAGCTGCCGCACATCAAGAACACCGAGTACTTCCATTCAGAATCGTGCATTCCGAGCGAGATGTTGATGAGAGCACCGAGCATCATGACAATGGCACCACCACGCGCAATGAGTGCGAGAATGGTATCGCCATACACTGGGTGATTGGCAAAGCGCTTCATAGCGACACCAGTGAGCAGACCACCCATGGGGGTTGCCAGCGAGGATGCAACAAGGCGAAGGCCAGATACCGAAGCAGTGTCGAGCAGCACAGACTGGAAGAACAGGGGCATGAGAAACAGGAAGCCGTAGCCGGCAACGCCCAAGCACACATTGGCAACTAAGAGAGCGGCACGCTCTGCGCCGTGAAGCATGCTGAGTGGAAGCAGAGGCACAGCAGTGGTGCGCGCCTCGACGGCCACGAAGGCGCCGAGAACGACAAAGCTGCCAACAATGCAGCCAAGTACGATGGGGTTTGTCCACGATTGAGTGTTACTTCCGGCACTTAGTGCAGCCAAGAGCATGGATAGGCCGACAATGAGAAGGAAAGAGCCAAGAAAGTCGACCTGTTCCCATGCCGAACGCTTTCTCTTGACTTCTGCGACGCTGGCGATATCATCACCGGCGACAACCTCCTCCAGCATGGGATCGGCCAGGCCGTTCGAGAGCGCCGCTGGTAGAATACCAGTTGTTTCCTCATCCTCATCCATGGCGGCTGGCTTCACTGCCTCCTTGTGGTTGTAAAGAGGTACGATCTTGACGGGCACAACGGTGCGTGCAATAACGAGCACGGCAATGCAGATGGGCACCTGCAGCATGAAAGCGAACCGCCAGCCAACAACGCTTGCAATGGTGCCACCGAGTGACGCGCCAAGAATGGCACCTGTACCGTGAAGAATATTCTGAACTGCCTGGTACATGCCGCGCTGGTCGGGTGCAATGAGATCTGTGTTGATGATGGTGGCCATGGTCATCAAGCCGGCACCACCGGCACCAGTGAGGGCACGCATGATGATGAGAGTCGGCAGGTCGGGACTCAGGGCACAACCAAGGCAGCCCAAGCCGAAAAAGGTCGTTGCGGAGAGGAGACAGATACGACGGCCAAAAATATCAGACAGGCGACCATACAGGGGTTGCAGCGCCGTGGTTGCCACGAGGTAAGATGTTGAGATCCACGAGGCCATGTTGGCACTGTGGAACTCGGACGTGATGACGGCATAGGTGGATGCGGTCACGGTGCCGTCAAAGCCTGCGAGAAAGACATTGGCGAACAGGGCGGTCTCGATCCATATCAAATAGGGTATCGCGGGCGGCTGTGGCGTAGCCGTGGTTTGGTCCGTTAGTGTGTCGGCACCGGAGCCGGATGCTGTCGAGAGGGTAGACGAAGTCCGTGCCGGCTTGGCGAGCAGTGGCGAGGTTTCCGAGGCAGGCGAGGCCATGATGACGCCGATGCTTGCAAGTTGCAGATGTAATGAAACAAATGCAAGCCAGACAAAGGACGAGAAAGAACAAGAAAGACAAAAGACAAAACGATGAACAGCAAGAACAGAAAGGCGTTGTTAGCCGTTCAAGGTTATCAAAGTTATCTGAACGTGCAGGCAGCCGGCACGTCTTATGTCTTTTGTCTAACGGATTAAGGGCTGGAGCAGGGTTCAAGGTCGCATGTATTACTTTCCTTTCTCGAACAAGCGTGGATCGACCTGAGATGCGTTACCTTAATCGACTGGCCGTGAACCTCTACTTACAGAGTGGTAAATCTAAATACTAAGAAATTGTGTACGACCCTGCGGATCGTCCAAGCAATACACGACCACCTGCTTGATATGGCATCGGAGCCCACCGAACGGTAGATGTTCGTCAAGGCAAGACGCTCTGAACACGAGAAGGGGCAAATAGCAGACAACCTCGAAACAAAACTCTGCTCTGTACAAACAATACAGACGAATAAAGCCACTGGCATAACACATGGACTCTGCGGATGCAACAGCGACTGCAAGTTAGTGTTAGTGGGATGTGGGGCAGTGCCGGCCGAGTGCTGATCCTGCCCGTCGATGGCCGACGGTGCCCGACCAGGCGCTGCAGGCGATCTCCACGCGGCAATTCGACACTAGCTGCAAGCCATAGCAAGCCATAGAGCTTAAGAGCCCTTAACTCCATACAAACCATAGGGGTGTTTGCCCACTGACCAAGCGCTGCATAATCTTACACGTATCTCGTGTACCTTGTCGTTAGGGCCTCCGCTATATAATTTCGGAGCCATCGGTGGCCGTCGGAGGACGTCACGATCCAAGGTGTACATGATGGTACATTGTCAAACTTTAAATTCAGTTCTTATGCCCGGCTCCCCGACGATATGCGGTGCCCTATTTCGCTCTTTTGCATAGTTGAGATATATCATGCGCTATGGATGAAGGCAACTTCTCGTCGGGGATTTCGGCTGCCAAGCTCGGCCGGCCTCTTCCCCGATAGCATCGCGTGCACTGACAGCATTTTTACATTTACATAAGTTCTTATTGATTTGTTTCCATCTGATTTCCACTCTGTGCTTCTTCACCAACAGACATTGATATGTGATGCGATTTAGCGGCATATTTACGAAAATGATTTCCTACCTGACAAAAAGCCAACAAAATCTACAAAAAATACCACGATCCATGGGCACGTCCTACTGCCGCCCCAGCTAGCTGCCCGAATGCCCCCGGAGACAGATCCACGTCGTTGTAGCCGCAGCCCTCGCATCGATCAACAATCGTCACGTCTACATATGTTGACTGTTGGCTGTTATCTTCGCTTAGAAAAACACGAATACGGCGGCCACAGAGCGGGTTTGAGTTTGGGTTCGCATTACCCGCGGCGAGGGCGGCAGCATCAAAGGCAGCCCCTGACACGGCCACGATATCATCAGCATTTGTGTTATATCGGCCACATGCACCGAGCCCAGGCGTGTAAAATGTGACGTCTCCGTGGTGTAGGTCGGCGTATGGTGGTAAAATTCGTGGAGGTGCTATAGATGCAGTCGGTGCAGAGGTGGTGGACAGTGATGTCAACCCCGAGTTTGCCAGCTGCGTTTGGGTCCAGTAGGCCTGTGTCTGTGATGTTGGTATTGGTGGCTTTGGTGCCTGAGTTGGTGCCGGCGGATGAACATATGCCGTGTCTGGTGGTGGTCCTGACGCCCGGATATTAGAGGAGAAGCTATTGTCCATTCTCGATGCAGAGCGTTGCGAAGATGCTGGGGGTGCTGTTGATATCGAAGTGAATGGTACGATGCTGCTCGAGTTTAAAGATTCGAGTGTTGAACTGTTTGTTGCGGCAGTATATGTCGTTTGCTGTGATGAGTATACCATAGTCGAAGAATAGCCCGCAAAAGATGATGGAGTTGAGCGTATGGTAGACGTCTGTGCTCCTGACTGTAATGGGGGCGAAAACATATCCGATGCGATGCCAGTGATCTGAGAATGTGAACGGGCCCTGAGCGCCAAGCCAACCCCCAGACCCAAGCCTGTCACAACAATGGCTAGCACTGCCAGTAGAATTATACATCGTCGATGATGGCGTTTCGAAGTATTTTCTGCACCATTATCACTATGATAAGTAGAGTCCGCAGACTCTGAGCCTGTATCGAAGAGGTCGCCGGGGGGCCCAGTCTTCTCCATAGACATAGCCCTGCCTTTTCCAGATTCAAACTGTTGGCCGATGTGGTCCATCACGGTGGGTTCCTAGCACTTGATGATTTGTCGCCTGGGAAAGATTGAGCAGTATAATCCCTGCGTCGGAAGACCTGCCTGACTTCAAATACACTTTCAAGATGAATTGCTCTATTCTGTAACCTTTAATGAGGTCATTACATCAGACGGTAGACCGCCGAGATATGTGCAATTTTAAATGATTTAGCCGCAGCAAGAAGTACTGTCCCGGCGTTGGCTTTTGGTCGACTTGTACCTGAATCACTCAACATAGATTGACGACAAATTAAGGTACGGCACAGTAGCAGTGTGAATAGTCAAGTTAAACCGTCGTCGGCTATAGCTACTGTTATTTACATTTCGTACATTTCGTCCCGTCAACTTTATTTCATCCGATATCTTCAGAACGCGGCACGTAAATTAGCAAATCCTATATGATCGCGGGAGATCTGCCTGCGTGTCCCGTCATCCCATGTGAAGCGATATTCAAGGTTGAGGCCAACTAAATTGGCTGCCTAATGACGACTGTTGTCCACCCAAGGCCAATTTCTGCTAAAATGAGCACCGTTTTATGCTTAAGAACAGTCAAACATCGCGCCTAATTACTTTGAAATAACTATGAACGTGAAAACAAGAATAAACATCATTTAGTCGACATCAGATGCACTGCCCGGTCCCCTCACCTGACTAACTTCCTCTGCGGCAGGCTCACGATCTCGCCTTATGAGGCTGCTAGTGTGCCTGTTTCGCCGTTTTTTAGGAGCACGCTTTGCCAGATCGAGGCTGCGCCTTCACTTGAGTTTCGCTTTGTCTCCCAGTATTGTGGAATTTCTGTGTTCTATTCCTTCTAGTCCTTTGAATCCTGCCTTTATTCTACGCCCGGTATGTTTAGACCCGTTTCACACTTCAACTTAATCTTGATTGGTAAAGTGAGCTTCGCCATTCCCGGAGAGATTAGACAACTGCAGCTTGTTTTGCACTACCGCTGACATATGGTTTGGACCCAATAGTACCGATCAGTTCAACATAGTTTACCAAAAACATTTACCGAAGACCTTTGCAGTAGTAGGTGGCACGTAACGGGCAAGACAATCCAAAACCGGACCATAGGGCTGGATGACAACCGCTCCGAGGAGCTACAGGTCGACTCCTTGCCGCTGCCAAATTCGCGCACCGAGTGTCTTCACACTTTTTGCCTTTCCGAAAGTGTGATACAAAACGCCACCGAAGATACCATCTGTCACATCTGTGACTATGGCCAATAAAGGCTAATACCTCCGTAGAAGTGAAGAAACTGCATATGCCTTTGTCGGTGCCCCTATATGCTCGGTCTAGACAAGGATCTTTGGCACGGCAAGTGAAAGGGATCATGAATAGGGTGTTCTGCCATCCTACTGGTAGACCAACGAGCACCCTAATTTGGATCAAGGTCAGTGATTGGAAACGAAGAAGAAAACCCGTTGTGCACGGTCTCCATCATGTCTTTAGTCTGCGCAACAGCACAGTAAAAAGAGGATGGGAAGCCTAGATAGTGTTCCGCACTCCGGGATATGTCACATGTACAAAGGACAAAGTACAGAGTACAATGCTTAAGACACAAAAGCTGATTCACAAAGGCGTCTACTTGATATGGGCAGATTTAAAGTGAATGAGTTGAAATTTGTAAAGAATAAGGAAACTATGTTATAAATGAAAAGAGCGAGCAGAGAATATCTGAAGTATAGACATCCAGCAGCAGATCAGAGAGGAGAAGTGGTAGAATATACAAACAAATATAGCAAGGAAAACAACAAAATTGTTTGACAGTGCCAAGCATCATCTTGTGAGAGGCAAACGCGTAAGAAAAGCAATGCAAGCTCATGATGTCAACTTCTTCGTCCCTGAAGACATCTCCCGACAATGCTTGTCCGTGTATGTAGGATCGTAGCCAAATACAATTGGGAAAGATCTGCTGTACGCGGTGTTGAATCAAAGAGAGCTAGTCACTTTTGCTTCGGGGTGTGTATAAGTTGCCTCGTGAACCATTGCGAACTTCGTAACAATTCAGTCCAAATCTTCTTCTCTGCAGTTACCGCAGCGCTTTCGACCGCAACCCGGGCAGTGCGAGTCTGTGACACCGCACATCCATTTTGCATCGCAGCGGCAGCAATACCAGACAGGTACGCCACGACATACGAGGCCTCTCTCGGCCAGCAGAGCACCGACGGCAGAGCGGATGCGACGAAGACGACTGTGAACGGGAGCCATTGGAAATAACGTAGACTGTAGGTAGTATGATGGAAGTGGTTGGAACTGGTGATTGGTATAGGCCTGAAAGAGAACAGCCAGCAACAATAGATAGCTTATGAATAAGAGTTGGTATGAATACGAAGAATGTCGGGTATGATTTAGGTCGTCGAGAAATGTTTCTGGGGTGTTTGCTTGTCTCCTGACAGAGAAAAAGGAGCCGTGATAGTACGGGGCGAGGGGGCTTCTTATACAGAGTATCTTGATATAAAACAAAAAGAAGACAATAAAAAAAATTAGAATGAATATAAACCAACGAGTCCGCGCTGATCGAGGTTTGCATCAGGGGCTAGGAGGTAGGACATTTCAAGGCAAATGACCACAGTCGTGACGAATGGGCTTCGTTAGCCGGCGTGCTGTCTGTCGTCTCTGCATGCTTGGAGAACATTACTCTGATAAATATATAAAACAATAAAATATAAAACAAACACACTACCAGACTTGGGACAGCTGTTGGCGGAGTGTTTCCAGAACATTGCTTCAGACGTACAGCTACCGGCAGTTCTCAGACCAAGGCCACCCGTGGTGCCTATGAGAGATGCTCACTAAAATCAAGTTAGGATCGGCTCAGGAGTGGCTAGCAGAGGCTTGGTGAGCGGCTTAGTACTGGGTTTGCCTTATTTTAGTGAAGCGCATCTCTCCCAACACTGATAGGCGTGACGAATTAACTAGTCAAGCTATGGAGCGATTGCACATACAATGTAGGCGATCTGTGCTCGCAGTCGCCTGTCAACATGGCATGAGCCATAAGGCAACAATGGCTGAGCCACGTGAAGCACAGCAAAGGCAGGAAAGCGCAAGGCTCATAAGCGGCTCTTGGGCAATGGAGCGTGACTGAGGCCGGCCAGATGGTAACATCAGCAACTGAGTCTTTGTCCGGTGATGAGCCTGCAGTATGCTTTTGCATCTAGCACTCGTTTTACTCAAGCTTTCGTCATAGCCACATCACATGCATCCGCTACTTAAGGAGTGCAGTATCTAATCTAGTGCGGGCATTTTACACAAACAGACGAAAGAAGAGAAAGGAAAAGGCGGAGAGCGGTCAATTGTGCACCATGCGTGCACTAGGCACTACATGTCTAATACCGAACTGTGGAATGCAGTCTGCAACGCCTCACAAGGCAGAAGACTCGTCTGCCTAGTATACAAATCCGATCTACGTCAAACATATTAGGATTATCAATTAAATTTTTTTGTTTACAACCCAAAACAAAAGTTGCCGGCGATTCCACTTGGACTATAATTCGAGGGGTTGGTAGGCCGAAGCAATGATTGGCCAATGCAGTGCTAAGACAGTAAATCAAAACACACCTGCCAGTCTATCACATAGCTAGTAAACAGTCATAAGTGCCGTACCGTGACGAGATATCCCAAGCATACATAGGCATTTAGGCAGACAAGCAGGCAACCATCGGATTGTCTCTCAAGTTGGTGTTTGCGGCGTAACACAGCCACCAGTAAGGTCGAGTGTCTAGTGCTAGCCCTATCAAGTTGATGACAGCCAATCAGATCCTGTGACTGAAAGAGCCTCAACCAGTAACTCGGCTCTAACGTACACCGATGATTCCATGGCACCGAGCATACTTCAATACGGACGGAATAGCTAGCAATAATCGAATAAGCTCATGACAATCTTCTGTCAAATCCGAACGAGGAGGAAAAGCGGCCTTGGCCGGTAAATCCCTGTTTCGGCGGAAAGTAAGCAATGTTATTAGCAACTGCATGAAACCCAATAAAATCGGAAATCAGGAAGAGAGAAATCGGCACATCCCTCTCAAGTTCTATTTTGTTTATTACTGATTGTTTTATACTACCTTAAAATGTACATATGATCACGCTATTAAAAGCGAAGGCAAACAGCACGTCTAGGTGCATGAAGAAAAAATAAATTCAAAATCACAAAACTGCACAATACACCGCCAATATTTCTCCGGCTACATCGGCTTACTACAATTACGCATCATATCCATTCAAATAGCTTTGTTTCGCTACCGGCGACGCCGATTAGTAGCACGAACTCAACGTTCAGCCTCAGGCGGCTCTTCGAGTCACCCTATCAGAATTTACGGTGCATCGGCCAATGAACATCCAATTGATTCTAAATAAAAGGCTGGAAAAGCGATTCGGCATGTGATAAGGCTGGTCATGGGAAGGTAGTTCATTTAAGTCACAGGGAGCTTTGCTCTTTGGTCACTGTATTTATATATCTGGGAAACGCGCCCATGGGCTTGAACTTTTATATATCACTTTTAGCCATCATCGCTCCCTGGGGATCTGGCGAGATGGGCGGTCGGTTGAGATTTTCTTGAAGAAGGCCTGTGGAGTGCGTAGTGATTTGCGAGTGCCTGGGTCACGTTTTATCGTGTAGAGGACCATACTGCCTCCGCATAGAATTCCAAAAAATCCTCTGAAAGAACAAAGTCGTGCTCGTGCGGACCGACGGCCGGCCGTAAAAAAACATCCTCGAAATCCAACAGCAACGGGGCTCCAACAACGCTGTATTGGCTCTTGTCCAAGACTTGAGCCCTGGATGCTTCGTCAAAGGGCACAGGGCCCGCCCATGTGATATTGATGGTCTGTATGCATGCTGGCCGCAAACTAGCTTCCGCTAGTTTTGACGAGCGTGTCGTTGTAGCTCCAGGCCGCACAGTCTCTGGCAAAATCTCCTGCCAGAGCTCAATTTTCAGTCGTTTCTCGGCCGTCTGCGGAAACGCCCTGGCCAATACTGTCATTTTGACGTCATGATTCGAGGCCTGAAACCACCACTTCATTTTAGTGCGCAGCGACTTTTCTGACTGAGAGTATCCAACCTCGAAAACAACGGTTGGCCACAGATTGGCGCCTACACGCTCTGGGGAAGGCATCAGATTCCCATCGGCCTCGCCATGGGAGCTGAACGGCCCTGAATGCGTCGCTGAACCTGAAGAGCTGCAGCTCCAACTAAGACCCATCTGTGCAATTTGAGATGAGACCTCAGAAGTCAGTCGAAGATGCATGATCTCATGGGCATAAGTAGTGATAGTGATAATTAGGATTTGCGTCTGCGTCCCGAGGTAGAAAAGTCGAAATCTTCGGTCGCGCGCATCCCGTCTTCGGCACAGGGCGTTGTATTGCTTGTAGGTTGTTGGTGCCACAACAAGAGAGTCTTGTCCGGCGTAATGGGCGTTCTCGATGGTGGCGAAAATGGCATCAACTGATTTAAAGTGCATGTCCGGGGACAAGTTGTCCGCTGCCAAGTCGGTCGAAGGCATCGATGCGATGGGGGTTTTTAATGAGAGCTGGAGAGAAAGTAATCGAAACACTGGTATGGTTAATCAACTGAATGGTTAACGGCCGGGACCTCGCTACCCATGTTTTGAACTTACATATGTCGGGAGGGGCCGAGATGAGATGGAAGAAGTTGAAATATTTTTGGGCTTTCTACTACGCCACCTACAATTTTAAAGAGCCACCCAAACGCTCCATTAGTTATGGGTTAAATTTCTGTAAGCCAACAAGTGACTTTGGTTGCAGTGCAAGTACAAGCGGGAAGAGCGGTACCTTCTTCATATGGCAAAGACAAACTAATGGAGCCAATACAAGGTTCTTGTAAGAGCAGCTTCGCGATAGGATAGACAACACGATCGAACAGATGCAAAGACTGGACGCCTGGAGGTATCAGGCGCGTTATGGGCTACTTGAAAGCCCTGTCGGGCCTTCTACTCTCGTACATTTTGAGATTTTGAATAGGAAAGGACTACCGCCGTTTTCGTACTTGCCTAGCTTCACCACACGCACCTGCCCAGGACGACTACTCTAGTTCCTTCCATTTCAAGAGGCCGTCGTGTCTGTTGAAGTTGTCATAGTCCAGTGTGATACTTTAGCCACACTGTGGCGTTGCTAATTCCGTGATCACAATATGCTCGGCAGTCCCCTCCAAATGTCCAGCCAGAACTGTTGTGACTGTTGAATTCCTCGCGTTATACTTTCTCCCATTTTTATTGACAACTGCTTGAGGGTATGCTTTGTTTTCCCTGTCTTTATATATTTTTTGTCTCCTGGATGTATGACAAGCACGGCTCTCGGCAGTGTGGCAGATATATGATCGGTCGATGACTACCATGCTACTTGATCCCAGCTGCTGAGTATTATGTCTGCCACAATCTACGCGTTATCGAAGACGCGCATAATCGAGGCGCAAAATCCAGCAGGTAATCATATCA
The DNA here is from genome assembly GCA_032248835.1 of Ophiostoma piceae. Lineage (NCBI taxonomy): Eukaryota > Fungi > Ascomycota > Sordariomycetes > Ophiostomatales > Ophiostomataceae > Ophiostoma > Ophiostoma piceae. The sequence goes on from CP135127.1 coordinate 146,948, forward strand.
GAAGTACAGCCAACGCAATTTATTATGCTCTGGTATCTCATCCCCAGCTTCCCTGTCTATCCTCAAGAATCGTGATACGTTGCACAAAACAACCGGCACTTGGCCGCCCTGATTTGTCTGTTTTCATCGACCCTCATTTCCAGTGTAAAATATAAGCCTGCGTGTGTCTATTTGTGTGTCTACTTGTCTGAGATTTGTGTCCCTATTTGACTTATTTGGTCGATTTGTGCCCCTGTGTCGCCATGCCACCACGAGACTGGTGATTTTTCTCCAGAGGTATGTCTTATGAAACTTCTAGTTCTTCTGTGTGTTCCATATATCCGATGTGCTATTTGTTCTTGTGTCCGGGATGACGAGGCCAGTAGTGGAAGTTGCAGCAACGTAAGAGTAATGAAGAAAGGTGAAGAGAAAAAGGGGTATGCCAAAGACAGACCAGTCGAGGGAACGAAACCATCTTTGTCACCATCTCACAGACTCGAACTTGTTTTCGTCTTTGCCACGCTCGTTTGTCTTCTTTATCGTATTGTATCCTTTTCTCGTTTTATTTTATCACTCCGTGGTTGCATCTTTCTTTGATTGTCGCATCGCGTACTTATCTCTATCCACCAGAATGGTGTCGCTTGTTGGGTGTCTACTCCTCATCCAAGCATCATTCTCGTGGGCTTTGGCTGTTGGCCATGGAAACGATGGTAGCGACAACATAGCTCCTGAGAGAACGTACGCCTTGTGCACTGCTGATTCTCACAACACTGACGATGCACTCGGTGTTTGCCGTGTTGCGGTGCTAGCCTTGTCTTTGGACGGCCCGGACGCTCGAAACATTGAAGGCATATCTGTGCGCATGTCTCCAGTAGGCGACTGCACTGATGCAACTCTCGAGGATCAGAGATGTCCTCTGTACTGTCGGATTTTGTGTCCCAACGCAACACCAGATGGAAAAGAGGTCACAGAAGCCATTGTGTTGCAATACTGCAGCGCATCTCGACAATGGTGTCGTATCACGGAGAGCACCATTCACTACGACTGCTATGAAAAGGAACAAGCCGCCAAAGAAATCATGGAGCGCGTCGACGGCGGAAACCCGTTTGGCACTTTTACCATGCCAGCCACCACCGAAGATACCGCAGTGGCCACATCAGCTCCCCAGACAACATCGTCTTCGTCGACACCGAGCCCAACCACACATGCTGCCACAGCGACCACAACAAAAACATCTTCCTCATCGTCAAAAACAGGTTCCAAAACAACCACAGCAAAGCAGTCGACGGCACCTACATCGTCCGCTTCCGCGGACATAGACTCTGCGTCTGCCGGATCCGACGGAGGCCGCGAGGCACTCATTGCTAGTCTCTCCGTGGTCTCGGTGATCGCCGCAGTCTCGATGCTCGCGCTCGTCGCTGCACTTGTCTATGTCCGCCGCCTTTCTCATCGGAATCGTGACCTGTTACAAAATTCTGCTGGGGCGAATGCTGCCAGCGCCAATCATAGGCCCGACAGCAGCGGCGAGCGCTACGAAACAATGACGGTGCACAACGCGACACCAACGGTACGCACAAGCATTATATCGAACAACATACCGCAGTCCCACGAGCTTTCTCCCATTCGAGAGCAGAGCGAGTCGTCGGTTGGTGGGCGATTATCCGGCGGTAGCGCGGGTGGTGCGATTGGGTCACGGTCGTCAGCGGAGGTGTTTGACGGCTTTGGCGAGGAGATCAACTGGGGCGGTATCAACGGTGGGATAATCATAGCAGAGTTGCCTGAGAACACCCCAAAGCAGAAGTAGTATTTCTTTTGTTTCGTTTATGTAGTTTAGATAGCCTCGTAATAATGATCAAACCCTCTTCGAGGAGAGCAGTCCATACCGGATATAGTGCAAATAGCATTTGTGTGGATTAGTCATTTAGCTTGTGTGGACTCAATGTCAAAGTGTCATCATCATCGACAAAAGTGGGTCCGGTACATCACCTCGTAGCTTTAGCTAGACCTCCTGTGACGACGTCTTGTCAGTTCGTCTGCCATCCTTGACATATCAAACATGCAACGAACATGATGCGACAAACAACTCTACTGTTGCTAGCGCTTGCGCAGCTTTGCCAGGCGAAACAGCCCGGCTTCAGCATCCACGAAGACTTGCTGGCACACCCCCAGTTCGAGGTCGTCTTCTCCGAATCCTACATTCTCGAAAAAGATGCCCAGCTGCTGCTCGAAAGCGCCGACCAGCCGCAGCCAAGCGCAGTCCCCGGCATCCCCAGTGTCAATACGGATCAGCCATCGGTCTCCGTCGATAGAACAGACGATGCACCGCCATCCAACGCAAACGCAGACAGCAACTTTGCCACCACCGACGATGGCAGCGAACAAATTTCCGAGACCTTTGAAATGATCAACATTCCGCCACTACAATACTTGTGCTCCGTTCCGGTGCTGGCACCGCCGCCGGGTGCGCCGAACCAGACGGCTACCGACCTTGCACGTGCAGCCGAAGCACGCGAGCTCGCCCGCGCATCGGACCGCGGCCGCGAGATCATCGACTCATTGGAGGGCGAGTGCATGTACTACGTGTCGGGGTGGTGGAGTTACAGCTTCTGCTACGGCCAAGAGATTGTGCAGTTTCATGCGGTGCCGGCCAAGAACGGCAAGGCGATGAAGGATCCGCACAGCATGGAGTACGTGCTGGGCCGCATGAAGAGCCGGCAGGAGCGCGAGACCACGATGGACGAGGAGTCGGCAAAAGATATCTACAGCGGTAACGGTGACGTGGCGCAGAAGCCTATCTCGGATTCGCACAACTCTCAGAAAAAGCTGGACGCGCACAAGACGGAGCTGCAGGTCAAGGGCGACCAAAAATACATTGTGCAGCGCCTCGGCGGCGGCACGATCTGCGACCTGACGGGCCGCGACCGTACGCTGGAGATCCAGTACCACTGCAACCCGGGCGCGACAAGCGACCGCATCAGCTGGATCAAGGAAGTGACTACATGCTCGTATCTGATGGAGGTGCGGACGCCGCGTCTCTGTGAGGAGCCCGCGTTTCTGCCGCCCAAGCCAAAGCACGCCCACCCCATCAGCTGCCGCCTCGTCCTGCACTCGGACGACGAGCTCGCACAGTGGCACGAGCAGAAGACGCTCGAGGCCAGAGAGGCCATGGCTTCCAAGGAGCAGACTGATTCTCAGGATGAGTCCGAGGACAAGAACGCCAATCTGGTCATCGGCGGTGTTGTCGTTGGCGGGCGCCGCATTTTCGCCGAGACACAGGAAGCAGAGAAAGCCGACGCCGTGCCCAAGCTGCAAAACACCAAGACGGCCAAAGCAGCAGCCAAGGCTTTTAAGAAGAGCCACCCGGGCGTGCTTGGAAACGCAAAGACGCGCGAGGCCCTGCAAAAGGCGACTGCCAGCAAGAACCGTCAAGGCAAGTTCCTGCGCGTGATTGCGCGCGGCCTGGGCAACGACGAGGCCGGCAATGCCGGCGGTGTTGAAATTATCGACCAGGCCGAGCTGCAGACACTGGGCGTGAACGTGGCAGCCATCAACGAGCTTGTCACTAAGATGAGCGCGCTCGCGGGTGGCAAGCCGTGGCATGTTACGGCGTACGACATGGGCGACGAGACGCCCGAGCTGCGTGCCTACATTGATACAGACGAGGGCGAGGATGACGGCGACGGAGCCAGTGAAGGCGCTCAAGCTGATGCGGGTGATGATGGCAGCAAGGACGGCCACGGGGAGAACCCAACTGTCAAGATCGTCATCAAGAAGGGCTCCGCCGGCGATAAGCCCGTGGAGGAAAAAGAAGAGGGTAGTGTCGAGGACGGCGGAGAGGGCAGTGAGGAGACATTCAAGAAGGATGAGCTGTGAGCTGGACTAACTGGTTGTCATTGTATTTTATTTTAATTTTTAAAGCGAACAAACAGGCGTTATTGATTTGTCTTCTCGTCGTCGTGTCCTATGATTTCCATGACGTAATCAATGCAGATGCGAAGCTCACCTTCTCGCCTCAGCCCCATTGAGCTCTACTAACCTTACCCTTCATCTTGCATACCGAGAATTTGTCTGCAATGCTGCTGAGGGTCTGGTATTCATCGTATGACTGTCGAGCAAAGCATCGTGTCTACATACGCAGTACATGCACCAGGTTGCCTTCTTTGTCCATTCGCCTTGCTACCTTCCAAGGGGAAGGGATCTCTGGAACCTAAACGGCCCTATTCTGACGCGCCCCTCTTTTGTGTACGCCTAGGGACCAGCTGTCTACGTTTTGGGCGTCTTAGTGGCCCTAGCGGTCTTAGCGGTCTTAGTGTGCTGCACGTCCCGATATCGCGCGCCAAGCTCCGCACGTGTGCCAATCCGCTAACCGTTGAAGTTGAATCGCCAAAGGCCTAAAGAAGCAGGAGCAAAGAACAAGAACGAAGAAGAGACAAAAGGAAAGAGCACACGCCACCCAGCAAACTCTGCATCTGCAAGCATCGGCATATTCGACAGGCAAACTGACGTGTCAAGAGTATTAATTGGAATAATAAAAGAGCTGTGGAAATATATCATAAGCGGGATATACGCAATGATGAAGAAAGGGTCTCACTCTCTTGTCGGTCTTTGTCCGCGCCAATTGATCTGCGCCAATTCCCAATATTGGCTTTGCTTGGAGGGTATTTCTACAAGTGCCGAATAAAGTTTGGTTATTCCAACTCTACTCTGTAGGCTTCGTCTCTTTAATCTGCATTAAATGTAGTTTTATTTGCTATTTGCTTGCAACCCGCGTATCGTCTTTGAATTATCTTACTCCCGCCGTGTGTTTTTAAGGTTGTCTAATTGCCGCGTGCGTCCCGGTCGCTCCTGCCGTTGATAACCTTTACGGTTCAACGTGACGGCTCAACGCGGTCTTTCCTCGTATAACCATCGGAGCCGGACTGCCAACTTTGGATAGCCAACTTTAAACAACTATCAGCAGTTGACTGCAGACAAAAGCGATCCAGAAAATCAAAAACCTGGCTTTTCAATCCTTCCCTCCTACCCTCCTTCAACATATAGTGCTGATGGCATTCTCTCGATAGTGCTTCCTATATCATGCACCTTCTTGCAATTTGCCTCTTCGCTTCTATGTGCATTGTCACTTGGTCGCTCCTTCCCTTTGACCGTACTCTGTACTTGCTCTTTGACCCCTACTCCTGACCAATCCTGGCTCTAATTATTCCCAATTCAGCTATTTTGTGCTGTCCCCCTCTCTCCTTCCCTCTTTGAGTCTTGTCCTTCTCATTCTTACTTACTATCAATGCACTTGTAAATCTCTGCTACTCTGCAGTTTTATATTTCAATGTTGTCCTGCATACGCTCCTGCACTGTAGCAGTCCCCGCATTGTCTGTCCAGTCCAGTACTCTGTAGTCTCTCTTACTCCGCCCAGCAGCCCCGCCGTATGCAGCCCATGCTCGTAGCCAGCCACCCAGTTGTTGATGTTTCGTCGTTGATTGCCGCGTTCCTCTTCTTTTCTTACTATTTACGTGATTATTTGTTTCTCTATTATCAAATTCATTTGGTCTCATAACCTCGGCCTTGATCTCAACATGCTCACGATCTGACTCGCCGGCCGCGCCTTCCTTGCCCTTACTCTGACCACGCATCGCTCCTGTCTCCTTCCTTATTGCGGCTTTACGGGGTCCCACCCCTCCTTCCCATTTAGAGTCCTTGTGGTCTCCGTTTTTCCAGTCCCTACGGAGTAGCTCTCTGGCAAGTACGGAGCACGGCGTCTTGTCCCTCAGTCTTGACTCGTTGCTCTTTTTGCTTTCTTTTTCCTTCGCATCCGTTTTCCTATTTCAACGTTATTTACCCTCTTTCGAACTTGATTTTCTACTTTGACGGGGTAGACGTATTCACCGTTCGACTGCTACGCTGTTCTTTTGGACTGCCTCTTTTCTTTGGATTTCTTCACATTTCTTTGGATTTGTTGGACATTGGTTCTTTCCCTTGCTAGCCTACAGTGGACAGTCAGTGGGTTTTGTTGAATTCGATTGTCGGTCGTGCCTTCTTGGTGCGCACACGTTACCCATTACGCACAGCGCTTGGATCGCTCATCGTGAGCGTGGCTTTCCCCATCTGACCCGTCGTTCCTTCCTGTCATTCAGCTCAACCACAGCCTTGGATCACACATCACACCACCCCATCCCGACCGTTGAGCTTTTGCCGTTCACTCCTTCCTTTTCTAACACAGAGCCTCTCCCGCAGGTCTTACACGCGCGCACAACGCTGGTCCCGTGAAAGTCACCCCCTGGCCCTCTTTGCGCTTTTACACTTTCACTTTAAAGCACCCCTCCCCCTTGTGCATCGTGGCTGCCTCGCTATCCCGCCATTGTAGCCTTGTCTCTCCTTCTTCCACTTTCCGTTTGCCGCATTCCATCCACTCTGGAAGCAAATCCTCCAGCCTGCACCCGCACCAGCTCCCGCACCCTGTCTTTCCTTCTACTCCTTCGCGCTCTCCTACACCGAGGGGCCGACCAACCTTAACATCACTGCTCGTCATCTCGTCATATCTCAATCGCGCCTTGCCGACAAGCTTGCAGTTGCAGATACCACCAAGTCTGAAACTGCTGACGCCGACACCCGACAAAACACCCGGCACGACACTCAACTCTCAGCACACAACACCACGCACCAAGCACAGCCTCGACATCGCACCACCTCGCACCCCGCGCCACTCGACCTCCGTCCTGGCCCCATCCGTGGTGCCCGCGCGACGACGGACAATCCCCTCGGAGACAATGTTGGTGCTTGCTCCAAGATGAAGACCGAAGACGGTGGCATCGACGACATTCTGTCGTCGCTCCCGTCCATCCCGGCCGACCAACTGCCGCCCCAGCTCTCGCCCTTTGAAACGCAGTTTGCCGCAGCCAACAATGGCTCCTCCTCGAGTTCAAGTGCTACCGACGGCCTGGGACACGGCCTGTCGAGTCCTACCGGTTCGAATGCCGTAAATAACGGCAATAACAGCGACAACAATGGTGCACACAAACGCACCGTCTGTGACCACTGTCGACGGCGGCGCATCCGCTGTGATGGCCAATTGCCCTGCCAGCCCTGCATCAATGCATCGCTGGCGTGCAAGCGCGATCATGTGCCGCTGAAGCGCGGCCCAAAGCGTGGTCGCGGTCGTGTCATCAATGAGCTGCGCGAGCGCTATTCCATCGATACGACCGGCAACAACAAGCACAGCCGCGAAAATAGTGCTGACTTGCTCAGCGCCGGTGGCGCCGGCCCCGATGCATCGATGGAGGCGGGTCCTGCGGGTCCTGTTGGTGCTGCAAGCAGCACGGTCGGAGTTCCTCCTCCATCAGACATATCCTGGCAAAAGGTTTCCTCCGACCCTCGCAATGCTGCCGAGCCCGGTGGCGCTTTTTCCACCGAACAGTACCGGCCGACATCCCGCAGCTACCTCCATTTAATACCGCGCTGCATCGAACTATACTATGAACACATTTACCCCATCATGCCTTTACCCTACATGCCCGAGGTGCGCGCCATGGCCAAGCGACAACCCAGCGAGCTATCATTTTCGGCGAAAAACTACGTATACGCTCTGTGCGCTCTAACCTGCTTCCACATGTCCGGGCAAAACATTACTATCGACGCTCCGTCACCATCGTGGGAGAGCGCTGGCCGGTTCTTCCTCGATGAGTGCATATCAGCCCGACAGTCCTACGATTTTTTCGACGATCCCTCCTTACACGCCGTCATCAGCTCATTTTGGCTTTCGACATCCTTCTTCGAGATTAACCAGTCTCGCAAATCGTGGCTCTACCTGCGGGAGGCCCTGACACTCGCTCAGGAGCTGATGCTGCACGATGAGTTATCATACGTCAATCTCGAGCCAGCAGAAAAGCTATGTCGACTGCGGACGTTTTGGCAGCTATTCGTTACAGAGCGGTCATTCGCAATCCTGCGAAGCAAGCCCATCACCTTGAAGCGGACACCTTCTCTACCCAGCACGCGCCACTCGTACGAGAGCCCCGACATTCATTCCGGCTTCCTTCAGCTCATCAGTTCCTATACACCTCTCGATGAGTCCTTTGTGAATGCCTGGAATGAGGGGTCAGACCCACGAGTGACAGCTACTACTTATCTTGCACTACAGAACCTATTGGCCACAGAACCGCCATACCTCGGGCGGTCGAGCCATGAGATATCCTCAAGGGCACATACTCTATCTACGGCGAGCCACACACCCGATGAGGGGTCGCCAAGGACAGCAGGTGATGGCGCCGGGACTTCGTCACCAACGTCGCCTGTCATACTTGCTGCCGATGATGCGGCTGTGAAGCAGGACATGGATATTGCAGAGACGGGCGGCATCGCACAGACAAGCGCAATTACAAACACGAAGAAGACCGACGAGCCGGCACCGACCGATATTCAAAAGGCCGACTTGCTCATCACGCAGCAGTGGCTGAGACTGATTGTGTGGCAATCCTCGTTCCGGCAGCAGCTGTTGTCTTGGACAGCGCCGGACGAGAGCATGCGGTTTGCCTTCCCATTGACGATTGCAAGCCGAACGGCGGCGGTGATCCAAAGCCTGCCGCCGCGCGCGATCGAAGTTCACGGCATGGGCATCTTTGAGAAGATTTTCGAGATCGGCACGTGGTCGATGAATGTGCTGCAGGCATGTGATATGGCGGGCGCGAACGGGAACAGCGTCGCCGCCGGCAGAGGCGCCAACATGGGTATGGACTTTGCGGGCGCCTCTGACGTCGGTGTGCTGGGAGTTGGCCGGCTGTCGTATTCCGTCGACCCGCTCGAGTTCTTTGTTCGCACGCTGAGTGCGAGCCCCAATAGCCGGACGCAGTATGCGGAGCGACTGCTGATGTTTGCCAACGAGCAGACGGGCGGCATGCGTATGGCGCTGTCTCCCTCTCTCTCGTATCCACCATCACCAGAGATCGGTCCGCAGGGCAGGGCTGCTGCCACAACGGCTGCCGCTGCGGCTGCCACTGCAGCTGCCACTGCGGCACACACGTCGACGGACACTGAGATGACTGGCAATGTGGTTGAAGTCGCCGACGATTTTGCGATGCCTTTGCCAACAATGTCGACACTGCCCGGCGCGGTGCAGCGGCCGCAAATTCAGCCGCAACAGCCACAGCAGCCGATGCACCAACTTGCACAGCAGCATCACCAGCTCCAGCTTCAACATCAACTTTTGCAACAGCAGCAGCAGCAGCAGCAGCAGCAGCAGCAGCAACACCCATACCAACACCAGCCCCGGCCGCAGCACCGGCAATTCTCGTTCGATTCGTATGACAGCCAGAGCTACGATAGCCAAAGCTACGACGGCACGATCAGCCCTACGAGCGGCTCTGTGGGTGAACCATTTAGCTCGATCCACGGCGGCATCAGCCGCAACCACAGCTACAGCAGCTTCACCGACGACCTGCACATGACGGCCGGCAATGCCAATACAAATGCAAATGTGAACACAAATCCAAACTCGAATCCGCAATTCTCAACATCAGGCGAGATGCAGAGCCCCGTCGAGGGCGCGGGCTTCCACTATGATCTACACGCCAATATAGCGTAGGCATTGCGATGCCCCTGTTGTTGTTGTTGTTTTTGTTGTATTACATATACCTGTTGTGTGTTGTTCAACCGCATTCGTGCGGCTTGGCTAGAAGGGTGTATCCATGTTATCTGGCTTCTTCTTTCTTCTACGTTTTTCATTTTCTTCTGCCATGTTCATCCAAGTGCATATCATACGTTTAACATTTTGCGATCTTTCATTTATACTCAATATCCATCTCAAATACCATTGCTGTTATTTTCTTAGTTTGCATGTTGTTGTTGTTTGTGCTTTACGGGATGACTGCTGTTTATATGTCGGAACCTTAAAACTCTGTCAATTTACAATTTTGAATATCGACTGTCAAAAAAACCTTGACTTTCCTTGGCTGTGATATAATATTTGTTTATATCTGCAATATTTATTTTGTGATCTTGTTTCTGTACAGAAAATTGGAAATAAAATAACATTAAATAATTCAGATGCAATTCTTGGAAAGAAAAATATTTCGACAACAACCCCTATTCCACAACGTCTAACCATTCAGAATCTTTTATTCCTGTTTTCAATGCGTATTAATTGTTCATAATTAAGCCATTCAGATACTAACTAAGAAAACGTTGATAGAGTGATGAGACAAACCAACAAAACTTAATTGTTAAGCCATGCCGTCCGCCCTGGCTACGTTTTGTACAACGTCGCCAGCAACGCCATCAATTTCTCGTCTCCATCCTGCGCCATGGCACGACCGTGAAACCGCAGAGGCGAGAATGAATCAAATAATGAATCAAATATGAATTACAGGCATGCAAGGGACAGTCTGGTAATCCCAAGCATGCCGTCTCTTAGACATGTATTTGCGATATCAGACACGGCAAGACATTGAGATGATACGACAAAGTGCGAAGAAGAAAAGAAGAAAAAAGAAAACAGGCGACAAAAGGACTCGCAAAACAAATACCAGTCCTTTTGCCATGCGTGCCCACGTCTGAGTGCTGTATCTGTCTGTCTGTGTATTTTCCCGATATGTGACAGTGATCTACGCAAGCAATGCTCCTATCGAAAGGTCGTGCTTAGCATATGCAAAGGCCTTTTGAGGTGTAAGTGGTGCATCGTACTATGGTCTGGATGCAGCAGCTTTTTTACTTTACTTCTTTCTTCCTTTCTTTCTGTCTTCACTTCTTTCTTTTTGTCTGTTTGTCTGTCTGTCATCTGTCTGTCCGCATCTGCGCAATATAACCACAATCTATGCTACATCGTATGCGTAGCTGAACCTCATCATGCCATGTAAAGGGGCACCAGCATATGCAAGGAGTCTGCCCAGCTGACAACTTTTACCCTCCAGTTCGGAAAACATTCTTTATTCGACTTCTGTGCAGGATTCTGTAGAAACGCTACAGACAGAAGAAGCTGATAGTCATAACTAGCTGCATACTCTGCATACTCGTGCATGATGCAGCAGAAGCAAGGGCACCAATAGGCTGGCTGACTGCAGAGCCTACCTTTGCCAAAAAGAAGAAAGAAGACAGCCCCAGAAATATGCGGTCGACAGAAGGTGTCAGCCAATAGGCTGCGAGCCGTGGCATGTATGGATATCGGACCAGGCGCAAAAGTAGAGCAGAAAGCATGAACCAACGGCCAACGGATCGTTGCATCAACGTGACAGATGCTCGGTCTGGTGCATATTCTGTACTTTGTAGTTGTGCGAGCAGTCAACTACAGTCATAAAAACCTCACCTTATCACAGAGTCGTATTTAAATCTACAATGTGATCAACTATCGACTGGTTAGACGCGTTTTACAATCCGCTAGCGCAAAAGTGCAAAGATTGAGCACAGAAGACGTGTCGAGGCGTGGGAGAGTGGGATTTGCGATTTGATTTTCGCGTTCTAATTAAACTGAGGGGATGATGAGGGAGATATCCGTCAGAGTGAGAGTCTTGCAAGAGGGAATCAAACGAGGATGCAATCTCAGGCTGGCCCGGTAAGCACTGACCAATCAGAAACACTCATTGCCGGTAAGCCCCTGCCAATATACGGGGCACATCGTGGATAGACCAGGGTATGTAATCCCTGCAACCCCTATTCATTACGAGACTTTCTTGTTCTGTTCTCGGTTTGATTCTGAGCTCTTGATTTTATCTGCTCTGCTCTCGTTATCTAGATTTATTCCACTTATTCCGGGTCGGGTGGACGGGCCATTTTTGGCGGCCTGTTCTAGGCTGGGTCCGAGGGCCCGTTGATAGTTTTGCGCTGTGGAAATTTGATTAGTGAATGCTAGCAGTTGGTTCTTGGTTCTTGGGTATCTGTCGATGATGTAAAATGTCGACGAAAGTGAAGTCGGTTCCTTGCTCTAGCAAGTATTGTGTGGCGATGTTGGTGAAGTAATGCGAGAGTAGGCATCGTCTGCTAGGGTACAACTCAAGTAGTCTACTTCGTAAGATACGCAGTACACAAATTTACATAACTACGAGGTACTGTTCCTCAAGGAATTTAATGGTGTTATGATACCTAGCAATCCATAAGATACATCCTCTACATGTCTCCCACTTTCCAATATTTCAATATTAGCGTTTCCCACAGATTTGGTTCTGGGACGCCTTGCATGTATCTTACTCTGTATTTCTATTTCTACCTAAGTCTGACAAGTAGTACATTGTACTCTGCACTCTACACAGTCAGCTACTCTACAGCAACGATCTCTACAGGGGACTGAAACGAGTCTCCATCCCTAGCTGAGCAGAGGCAGTGCACTACGGAGTATCGCAAAGTTCTCATGGAGTAAAAGTGGGAAACCACTTAAGAACCCTGCTCACACGGACTCTGTAGAAACAATGTGCCAGTCGGGTCACGATGGCTCGTCCATAATACCTGTGATATGGCCGATGTATTGAGTAGTTGGTGATAGTCTGCCGACTTATTAGTAAGGACTAATGACAGGTAGTCAGGTACAAGCGCTAGGCCCGGCAAGAGGGTCGCGCCTGTCCCGCGTGTCTAGGCTAGCGGGCATTAGCTCTGAGTTGGGACGGTCTTGAATTGGGTCGCTCTTTCTGTTCTTGTCGTTCTTGTCGGAAACAATTTAACGAACATATAGAGAAGGAAAGCGGCATCACCGGTATTGCATCGGCGCCGATTGGAGCTGTCCACTGTATTTGGGTCTCCCTTGTGCCTCATCTGAAAGAAACAAACAAGACAAACCATCCCTTTGCTCACTCTCTCTATTAAACCCACTCTCCACAGTGTTTATTCGTGCAGTCCACCCAATCTTGCTTGATCCGCTTACCCACTGGCAGGCGCAGAAATAGAAACAAACGACATTAGCATCCACTGGCTGTCATGAGACATTGGATGAGAGCTTCTGTATCTTGCTCTCAGTGGTTCTCCTGTCCAAGCAATTCAAATTCATTATATGCTGCATTCCATACCCCAGGAGCTATGGTGGAAACGATAGGCGTAGCTCAAGCTATGGCAGCTTGCTGGGAGACATGTCGCCAGGAATGCGTTGCCTGTTGCATCTGTCGACGTCAGTGCATCTATTTACTTGCTGTTAAGCCTTGCGATTGTTGCTATTGACATTGATATTGCATTGATTTGATATTGGCCCTGCCCAACGTTGTAGTCTTTGACCTCATCTCTCATCTCTCAACTCCGTCAACTCCATCGAAACATCACCACCTCGACTGTCACGGACATTCTAATAACACCGGATTGCATCTTAATCAACATCTCGAGCTATCTAATATATACAGTGTTATCCAGCTCCATCGGACTGTCAGCACGCTCCACGATCCATCACCAGCATCACCAAACCGATCAGTGTCAATGTAAACAGCAAGATAATCTCGAAACGAAACATCTCCACACTCCGTTTATTTCTTCGATACTTTCAATCCATCAATCCGCTATCCGACTCCTCCTCATCTACCAATCTCATCACAGTCGCGTCAACCGCCAGACTGCCTCATCACCACTGCACCACCACTACCGCCACCACTACCGTTTCGACCCCTGCAATCACAATCAACACCCCGGCACCTCCTGCCCAAGCATCCCTGCTGTTATTTCATACTCTACAGAGCAATTGTTACCAACGCCGGCACTGCTTCCGTTTTCTCCATTTCATTAGTAGCGCGTTTTGCTCTGCCTCACTCTTTCCTCTTTCTACGAGACGCATCCAATTTCAATTAGAGGAAGGCACGCGCTTTTTCATTTTTCGTGCTCCATCGCTCTTTCCCTCGATTTGGCGTTTGCTACTCTATTTGCAAACACGAACCCCCTCGCTCCTTCCTTCTCAGTCACTATCACACACGTCGCGTTTCTTAGTCACACCCAACATCCCACATCTTGACTTTCCTCACATCTCATCTAAACGACATCTCTCCCTCTTCACCATCATCGTCTTTGTTCTTTGTTCTGTTTTCTCTTCTCAATCCACACTACTTCGTACCCGCCCTTAACAGCTACATCCGACGATCATCGCCTTGTAAGTGTCTGCGCCTACCCGTCCGTCTTGACTTTTGCTCGTCTCACTTTTGCGCGTTTCTCCTCTTCCTCTTCCACCAACTTCAAACTTCAAACTCTACGAATAAACTCACTCACATCAAGTTGGGTACCACCTCTACTTCCTCTACCTCCACTGCCCCCCTTTCTCCATCTGCGGCCCTTCCCACGGTCCGTCGGTACTCTCTTCTCTCTCTTCTTTCTACCTCTCTTGTATCTTTTGTATTCTCCCTCTACTCCTAGAAGCTCTATCTCTTTGTACTCTCCGGCTTGTCTCACATAGCTCTCCACCTCGTTTCTCTTTGCATTTTCTTTTGCATTTTCTTTTGCTTCTCTACCTCTCTGCATGACTGGTCACCTCTACTCTGCTCTACCCAACTCTTCATCTTCACTCATCTACTCTACTCTACATCTTTACTCGTCATCTATCTTCTGCTTCTACCTGTCACCCGCGTCTACAGATTCTCTAACACCAGCCAGACAGCATACGACACTCTGCGACCTGACCGGCTCACCTTGTCACCGTGCATCTCTACCTTACACCTCTGAGTACAAGCCCTGCACTGTCTGTTCCATCGACGACTCCATCGACCTGCAGCTGCACCCCCGTTGCCTGCCTGAGCCTGCACTGCCTGTCAGCAAGAGCAAGGATCATACACTGCAGCTCTCCCACGCCTGCATATCCTCCGTACGACTACCAGACACCAGACCAGCATCTCATGGACCACCTCCCCGTTTGAGACCACGGACCACTTCCTTGGATCACCCCGGCGTCGCCCAGCCAATCCCTTGCCTCCGTCCTCACCACTCACCTTGCCCGGTCTGCTTTCTAGACTTCTCTTTTTTACTCAGTACCCAACTATTCAGTACGGAGTAACTCCTGTTCCAGACCAGAGACCTGCATCTGTCTCTGTCCAGTCGTTTCTCTCGGTTGGCCGTATGTCGCCTGTCTGATCGCTCGGAACATCTGTCGCCCCTTGCAGTCTCCTTTTGCCTTTATCTTTGGCCTTGTATCTTTCTCATTTATCTCCCCCCTCCGCTCTCAAAATGGAGGCTCCTCTTTCATCACACTACATCAACTCTCGGGACCAACCCTCTCGCTCTTCATACACCCGCACATCGTCTAGATCGAGCAACGGTGCTCCATCCCTACGAATGGCTCAACAAGAACGCCCTTCGTCGTCCCTGAACCCAAACGGCCCACGAGCTTCACCTGTTCCTAGCTGCAGCACGGAAAACTCGGCACGCTTCCGGTCCTCCTTCAATGATGCCGCCTCCATGGAGCTCAGATCTAGCGATTCCCGCCCATCATTAACAGCAACCTCCAGCTACCTCCAGGAGAAACTCAACCGCGAAAAGGAGCGCAAAGTCGAAAGCGAACGCTCGTCTAGCAGACTCAGCAACGACAAGATGATGTCCTCCAGCGACCTCCGCACATCGCAAATCTCACACGCTCAGACGCCCACTCAGTCACCAGCACGCCCACTATTCGACATCAGCCGGCCAAAGTCCAGTGCAGGCCATCTCGACTCCAGCTCCAACTCTAGCACCAAGTCCAAAAAGGCGGGCGTTGGTCTGAAGGAGATGGAGACGACCCTGACGAACCTGCACAAGGAGAACTTTGATCTCAAGCTTGAGGTCTTCCACCGCCGCGAGAAGCAGACGGCACTCGAGGAGCGCTGCCAGTCTTTGGAGTCTGAAAAGGTCGAGCTGGAATCGGATAAGCGCAACCTCGAAGGCGAGAAGCACGACCTCGAGGAGATCAACGACAAGCTCATGTCGGAGCTGGAAATGCGCGACAAGGCTGTCGAAGAGGCCGTGGCCATGATCGTGTCCCTCGAGGCCCGCATGGAAGAGCTGCTTCACGAGCGCGAGGTCATGATGGAGCAGCAGGCCGAGAAAGAGCAGCAGTTCTTTGCCACCGATGCCCGCCTGCGCCAGGCCCTCAACAGTGCCTTTGACCAGGTCAACAATCAGCCGCGGTCGACTAGCAACTCCAATGTTCAGTCGCGCACAAACGCTCAGGCACAATCACACCGCGAGCAAAATAACAGCACACCCAAGCTCAAGTCGCACCCCTCGACTATGAAAATCGTCGACGACTTCACACACACCATCAACCGCATGCCCAGTTTCGTCTCTGACCGTAGCGAGCTCACCGAGAACCTGCGTAACGTGTACCTCGGCACCCGCGCCGGCAGTAGCATTGCCAGCCTGTCGCATGACCACTTCCAGTACCAGTCCATGGACGGCGCCGAGAGCGACCTCCGCGACGCCCGCATTGGCAGCCCCGCGCTGAGCGTTTTGAGCGAGAGCTCGTTCCTCAGCATCTACGGCAAGAAGGAGCTGCCGCCCATGAGCGTCAACATCTCGTCGGCACCCCCCCGCGGCAACGACAGACGCAGATCGCAAATTGCTTGTGTTCCTGATATCCCCCGCAGCATGCCCGACAGCGCACCGAGCGTCGATATCTCCATGACATCTATGGACAGCAACGGCTCAGGCGAGACGTGTGTCGAGGGCGGCCAAGACAATGTCGACAACTCGTCAGGCTCAGCTGCAAACGTCGTGGCCCACGCTCTGGCATCCACCAACAACCACCACCACAACCAGTCTACCACACCACGCAAGCGGTCTACCGCGAACGACTTCATCGGCACCAACTCGCCCCTCCAGCGCATTGAGCAGCTGGACAAGTCCAAGCAGGACAAGAAAGACGCCCTGCGCCGTGTCCGCACCGACGTGCCGTTTGCATCGAACCAGAATGGTCACAACCTGCCGCCCACTCCCGACACCATCTCCACGTCTACTCTGCGCCGCTACAAGAACTCCAGCGAGACCCTCGCCAACTCGCGGTCGACTAGCGGTGACCAGCGGATGTCTGCTGTTGAGTCGTTTGTGGACAGCATCCCGAACAAACCAAGAGTGCCGTCCACTATCGCCTTTGGCCGCTACAACGAGACCAGTCGGGGTCAGCACAGCACCTACTTTGACAACCAGCTCTACATCCCGCAGCGCCCGCGCTCGGCTGGCGAGACGACGGTGTCGCACCACGGCCGCGGCAGTGTGTGGGACTCGGAGAGCTCAGACGGCGAAGACATGGACCTCGACGGCAACGACTCGGCTTCCCTCCAGGACTACTGGCTACGCGAGAGCCTGCGCCCGACCGGCCAGGCTCCTGCTCCGCACCCTCATCGCCACCGCAGCCGCAGCCGCCGCACCGGCAGCGGCACTTTCTCAAACGGCCGCATCTCACCCGACCTCTTCAGCTTCCCTACGACGTCCAACGGCTGGGCTACGACGGCCATGTTTGGCGCGCTGCACGGCCATGGCTACAACGGCCCCAACAGCTACGGCAGCAACCACGGGTACAGCAACAGCTACACCTACAAGAGTGCGCCTCTTGCCCAGACATTGGACGCACTTGGTGACTCGCTGCCAGCGCCTGCAGCTGGCCTCTTTGGCCCTAGCGGACTGCTGGCATCGCCTCTTCCTTATGGCATGAGCATGAGCAACGGCTCGTCAACCGGCCCGCCGCCTCCGCCTCACCGCCGCTCGAGCCTGCACGCACGCACAGGCTCGTCGCGCAGCGGCTCGCGTCAGGGTACCGCGCCTGGCACGCCATCGATCACTCCCAGCATCGGTGCCGGTATCTTGTCCAGCGCCAGCAAGAACCATAACTCGCGCCGTTCGCCCACGCGCCCCCAGACCCGTGCTGGCACCATGACCACGACGTCGAGCGACGAGCGTCCTGGTACGTCGATGGCAGCGGCACCTGCTGCCTCTGCAACAACAGCAACGGCCGACCTAGCCAACGCCAAGCAGCGCCACTACCCCCCCGCATCAAACGGCAACACCTCGCGCAACCGTGTTTTGAGTTTATTCCGCCGCTCGGGCTCACACGAAGTTGCGGCTCAGGCAGCTGCGGCCCCGGCCCCGGCTGTGGAGACACCTGCCGACACCAACACCAACGGCATGGGCATGCCATCGCGTGTTCGTGGCGATGATGAGCTTGCCGGCAATAACAGCCTTGGTCTGGCTCTGAACGATGCCGGTGCCAGTGCCACGCCGCCGCCCATTATGCGCAACCCGCGCAACCCGCGCGGCAGTGTCGATACTGGCGCTGCTCAGGCTGCTCCTGATGCCAATGCCGAGAGCAAGGATGTCGATGTGCCTGCACCTACGGCAGCTCCCCAAGAAGCCGCTGCCGCAACACCGGCCGCACCCGGCCAGCGCATGAAGTGGCTGGGCCGCGTGACGAGCTTGCGGACGCGCACGGGCTAGTGGTCCCGTGGCACGAATGCGAGCATGCCTGCGAGCGTGACAGCTCTCAGTTGGACGCCGCCCAAGCAGCGTCTCTGGCATACACTTCATTAAGTGAAGATGTATGTCTTTCTGTATTTTCTCTTTCATTTGTTCTCGTCTCTGTCTCATCCTGTACAATACCTGGCGGTCCCAGTACGCCATTTCTGCTTTATACTCTATTGGCGTTTATTGCTTTATCGTTTGGTTGTTCTGTTCGATTTAAATTCTTGGCTGGCATACATTGGTGTTGATTGGCGCTACCTCTTTCTGTTTTATATCCTCTTACTGGTCGGCGTCTGTTTATTTATTTGTTTTTTACCTGTCGAATATTGCTGCAAAAAGGGAGGGAAGGGTTGTTTTATTTGCTTTTTTATTTTACAAAGACTATCATAGATTGCACCGATAGCAGCTGGTCCGTTCGTGCTTGGACAGAACTGGAGACACAATACAGAAATTGAGAAATATCAAACAATTGGAATATGCCGTGAGAGATACTGTGCGTTATCTATTGATATGTCGGTGTGCTGTGGTGTGGTGAGATGTGATGTGATGGAATAGCACTGCGGGGATGCTGCACCGCTCAGCCTTGTTTTAGCCCGTGTCTGACTTAAAGCCACCAGCTCACCCAGTAGCTTTATCCATTCATTCATCCTTTACAAACACCAATACAAAATGAATTCATCAACGATCCCAGGCGAGCCTGTCGGTGCACAGAAGATCGACCCGCCGCTATCATCATCATCAAAACAGGACTCTTCACCTCCGCCCGCATCATCCTCGTTCCTCGATATCCCGTCGTTTGTCCTTACTGGCAGCACCGCTGAGAGTGTTCATGTCTGGGCTGCTTTGAAGTCGATAGTATCGGAGCGATCAAAAATTCCACCACTCCTCCTCGCCCTGTCGGCCACCGTCGTCAATCATGCCCGTCGCACGTTCTTCTACGGTTCGCCCTGGGCTGGCTACTCTACACTGCGCCCCGACTTTGCCGACGACTGGCGGGTAGTCCTCTCGCGGCCGGATATTTATCTAAACACGCTCTTGGACGATGTTACATTCTCGAAGCTGGCCATGCTCTTCATCAGTTTAGGCATTTGGGACTACATCGAGTGGGAGCACACTATTGTCATTGACAGCCTCATAGAACGGAGCACAGAACAAGTACCGGAATTGGCCGCTGTCGGCTACATGGTGTGGCTGCTCTCGGCAATCGAGACCAGCCTCGCGCGGTCGTCAATGGCCGTCGCAATCGTGTGGTCGACCGTGTCTTTGCTGCAGACCAACCCACTACTGCTCAAGCGCATCCTCGTGAAACAAAAGCTCGGCGTGGCCCTGCTTGCATACCCGCTGGGGTACTTTATCGTGGCCGGACTGGTGCCGACAGCCTTGGGTGCCATACGAAACAGTGCACGCGGCAGGCCCGGCGTTTTATTGACAATCCTCGGCACCGTCGGCAGTCTGTACACGCTGCTCGCGTACCGCAGCCGACTTTATATTGCCATTGAGACAAGCGGGCTGTTTGTGTTTCTGGGCACATTTGCAGTGTCTGCGACCTTGCTGTTGCGTGCGCGGAGAAGTGTCAGAAAAGAGCAAACGAAGAAGAAGGAAGAGTAGCTATTGGATAGTGCGAATGTAGAATATTTTCAAAATGAATAAATACAAAAGCATGGAAAATGACTGATCGATAAGATTGATAATTGTGCATGTGCCGAAAGCCGACAAGCCACGTGCGGCTAGACTGCCGGGTCTACTACTACCCATTGATCTACTTTATCAGACGCGCCGGTCTCGCTCACAGTTAGACATCTCTTCCTCGCGAAATAGCAACTGATTCATATTCAAACATGAAAAACATCACCAAGCTTGGCCCGTATGACGGCCGTAAAAAGCGGTCACGGTGCTTGGCCTGTGCCACGAGCCACATCAAATGCTCTGGCCAGACCCCGTGCGCTGCGTGCACACGCCGCAGCGTGGACTGTCGGTATCCGCCGAGCCGGGCTGCATCCGACGGCCCCGTCATAGTCGAGTCCTCCTATAGCCATTCTCATTACAGTCGCAAGAAGATCGAACCCGTGCAAAGACACCTCCCGGCGGACCCGACCGCCTTCTACCTCTACCATTTCTACGTCTTTGTGCAGCGCAACGACTTTACCGGCAAGGCTGCCGCTGTCGTGCAGACAGACCTGCAACACCTCGGCCGCCTGGGCACCGGCACGTTTCTCCGTGACGCCATGCTCGCCATTGGGTCCATGCAAGCCGCCACCACCATGCAGGGGCATGTCGCCCTTGACACTGAATCTTTAAAGTCGAGCACACCGCCACCGGACGAAAGCACGCGACTGCGAAGAATAGCTCTTGAATACTATGCCCGGGCAGTATCGAGTCTATCTAGTGCTCTCGCCGAAAATGCCAACAGCGCAGACCCCTCGTCTACATCCGAGGACACGCGCGACACCATCTTGTGGACAACCCTCTTTCTCGGCTTCTACGAGTTGATGAACAATGCCCGCGCACGAGGCTGGCAGATGCACATGATCCACGGCACGGCCAAGGCGCTGCGAGCACTCGGTCCACAGTCCGTCCGCAGCTCCCGGCGGTCACGCACCTTTTTCCTGCAGGCCCGCGTCTTCGAGGTCTACCGCGCCATCATCTTTAGCGACTCGACATTCTTGACAGACCCCGAGTGGCAGAATCTCATGGGGGAGATATGGATGCACTCGTGTGAAGACAACAAGGAAAGAGAAGGCTGGCACCCAATGGACTCCCTGCTTGATATTATTGTTCTCTGCTCCCGATTGCGCTACCGTATCCGCGGATTTCTTCCAAACTGCCATCGTATGACAGCCGACGAGATTGGGGCACGAGGACGGGAAATAGCCGCCGAGGCCGCGTCTCTTCGGCAGGCTCTGAATCGGTGGTACGATATCCATATCAAGAGTGCCGACGACGACAGACTGTCCGCCATTACGCCGTCCACAACATCCCCAGCAACGCCAGCATCATCTTCTTCCAAAACAGCTGCCGATACCCACGACTCGAGCATAATACTCGGTCGCCTCTTCTATGCATCGGCCAGCATATACCTGTCGGGCATCTTTGACTGGGAGATCGACCAGTGGCAGGCCATTGAAGTTGACGTGCCCGTCCTGTCCCGAGACCAGATCGATGCCCACGTTGATGCTATTCTGCAGCATGCACCGACAGCGCTCGCATGCACAAACATCCCGCCCGTCCTGCTCATGTTCCACATCCGCATTGCCGGTGCACGCGCTCGGTGTCCCGTGAAGAGAGACTTGGTGCTGCGGCTGCTCGACGACGTGCGACGCATGTACGCGGCAGCCAGTTTCTACACGACACATCTGCAGAATCTGTGGGCAAAGATGGCCCGGGATGAAGCAGAAGGAATACCGCTGCGGTCCGTGACAAAACCTCTTCCCGACACTGCACTGACTGCGCTGTAGTATTCGAATTCAGTTTAAATCAATACATGCTTGTCTTCAATTGTCGCTTTTATTTTATCTGCTTTTACATTTTATCTAATAGCATCATATCATAAACATCTAGAAGCGCAGGTCCCAGCCGATCTTGGGGCCGATCTCCGGAAGGCTGTCCGCAACGCTCTGCACGTCCTTGTCACCGCGGCCGCTCAGGCACAAGACAATGTCCTCCTCCGGCTTCATCGTCTTGGCCAGCTGCAGCGCGCCGTAGACGCCGTGCGCAGACTCCAGCGCAGGAATGATGCCCTCGAGCTGGGACAGCAGCCGGAAGCCCTCAAACGCCTGCGCGTCCGTCGCCGCGACAAACTGCGCGCGACCGGTGTCCTTCCAGTTGGCCAGCTCGGGGCCCACGCCGGGGTAGTCCAGACCAGCAGACACAGAGTGCGTGTCCTGGATCTGGCCGTTCTTGTCCTGCAGCACGTACGTGCGCACACCGTGCAGCACACCCAGCGAGCCGCCCGCCAGCGTGGCAGCGTGGCGCGGCGTGTCCACACCGTCACCGCCAGCCTCAACACCCAGCAGCTTCACGCTGGCGTCGCCCGAGAACGGGTAGAACATGCCGACGGCGTTGGAGCCGCCACCGACACAGGCCACAACGGCCTCGGGCAGCTTGTTGCGCAGGGCCTGGAACTGCTTCTTGGTCTCGTCGCCAATCACAGACTGGAACGTCCGCACAATCAGAGGGAAGGGGTGGGGGCCAATGGCCGAGCCGATAATGTAGTGGGTGTCCTCCAGGTTGACAACCCAGGCGCGCAGCGCCTCGTTGACGGCGTCGCGCAGCGTGCGCGAGCCGGCCTCGACGGGCACGACCTTGGCGCCCAGCAGGCGCATGCGGAAGACGTTCAGGGCCTGGCGGCGCACGTCCTCAGCACCCATGTACACGGTGCACTCCATGCCGAACTTGGCACAGACGGTGGCCGTGGCCACACCGTGCTGGCCGGCACCGGTCTCGGCAATGATCTTGGTCTTGCCCAGGCGGCGCGCCAGCAGCAGCTGGCCCAGCGCGTTGTTGATCTTGTGCGAGCCGGTGTGGTTCAGGTCCTCACGCTTCAGCCAGATGTTGGCACCGCCGGCGTGTGCGGTCAGGCGCTCGGCCTTGTGCAGGTGACCAGGGCGGCCCATGTAGGGGTAGTACGAGCGGTACTCCTCCCAGAACGACTCGTCGTTCAGGATCTTGTGGAAGCCGTCCTCGAGCTGCGACAGGCAGTCCATCAGCGACTCGGGCACGTACTGGCCACCAAACTCGCCGAAGCGGTCGGGCATCTTGTCGTGCAGCGCAGCCAGCTGCGACACCAGGTTGCTGTCCAGCTCAGCGGCGGTCTTGCCGTCCTTGACGGGGGCAGCGACCTCGGGCTCGACAGCGGTGGACGACAGCGAAGCCTCAACAACGGGGGTAGGGGTGCGACCGCCCAGGTAGGCGCAGTACTCCTCGACGGCCTTGCAGGCGTCGGCCTTGGCCTCGGTGGCTGTGCGCAGGGTCGTGACGATCTGGCTGCCGACAACGACACCGTCGGCAATGGAGGCAACTGACTCAAAGTGCTCGCGGGTCGAGACACCAAAGCCGACAGCGGCGGGCTTGTCGCCCGAGTACTTCTTGACGCGGGCCAGCAGCTCGGGCAGGTTGGCGTTGAGGGTGCCGAGGGCACCGGTGACACCCTGGCGCGAGACGACGTAGATGAACGAGTCGGCCAGCTGGCACAGGATGCGCATGCGGGCGTCCGAGGTGGCGGGGGCAATCAGAGGCACGTAGGACATGCTGCCGGCGCTGCACTGCTTGCGGAACGAGACAGCCTCCTCGGGGGGCAGGTCGACGACGATGAAACCGTTGGCGCCGGCCTCCTTAGAGTCGCGGATCAGGGCCTCCTCGCCGTAGGCGCGCAGGGGGTTGTAGTAGCCCATGAGCATGATGGGGGCCTTGAGGCCCTTGGCGCGGGCGTCACGGACCATCTGCAGGGTCGAGGTCAGGGTGACCTTGTTCTCGAGGGCAATGGTGTTGGAGGTCTGGATGGTCGGGCCATCGGCAATGGGGTCGGTGAACGGCACACCGAGCTCGAGGACGTCGGCGCCGCCCTTCTCGAGGGCAATCAGAATGTCGGGGGTCGACTCGGCGGTGGGGTAGCCTGCGGTAACGTAGGTAACGAGGGCGGACTATGATGTTAGCATTGTGGTCAGGTGGCAGCTTATCGCGAGCTCGTCGTTGTGGCTGTCGTCGCAAAAAACGACGATGACGAGGTCAAAGAGGGGCACAGAATTAACATACCCGGCCTTCGGCCTTGCACCGCCGGAAAGTCTCCTTGATAGTCTCCATGATGACGCTGTGTGATGTGTGTCGGATGTGTGAGGAGTGTAATCAGACAAGAGAAAAGTGGGAGTCGCTGTTATATAAGACCAAGATGCTCTCTTGAGATGAGATACAGACGGATTGGGTAGAAGCGCAAAGAAGGAAAGTGGATTAAAATAAAATGGACTATTAAAACCAAAAATGGCCCGATTTGGAAGGAACCAATCTGGCACTCCGCGATGCTTGAGATGCTCCGACACGATCGTGAGTCACGTAGGATTGGTAATGGATGCAGACACGGTATTGAATCGCGAAGGGTATCAATTGCTTTGATCTATCAATCTGATCTCGTTGTGTCGTGCCTCGTCGTGTCGGCTGGATTCTCTCGATGGGCAATTTTTTCGCCCAATCCGATCTCGCCGTTTGTGGCAGGAATGACCATCGCCAATTCGTACTGTCTGTCACTGTGTTAAGCACTATATTTCGCCACTCTGTACAGTGCGAGCTATCACCATTCAGACCCGTTCTAGATTGCCCCTCACTGACGGACATTTCAGACCGTCAAATAAAGTGGGTCTACCAAAACGGCGGACCTGGCGGAGTTGCTCGATCCAAGGCGGAGTCTTATCTTATCGCTCCGCCGTTATGCAGGGTTTATGCAAGGCACCGCGCGACTGCTGTCGGAGTCTGGCGGAGTTGGTCCACGATGTGTCGGAGTTGACAAAAGTTCCGTCAACGACCCTTGTTATATCATTTTTTTGTTATCGATTGAGTCGCGTCGGCACGTCTTGTCAAGATCACTTACATCTCTGTGCATAGACCATTGCTGCCGTCGTCACAAAACTTACGACAGTCACTCCTAACTTCAACGCTGCCGCCATACCCGTCTGACATCTTCTGACTCACCGACGGCATCGACCTCTTTCGACCACAGCCGCAACTACATTGAAGCTGCTCCGATTGAACTCCGCACATCATCGACTGTCAGCTAGCTTGTCGTATGCGACCAGCATTGCATCTCGAAAATAAATCACATCTATGGCGGCCGACCTCGATTGAGTTGATGCGGTCAATAAAGCTCACACCGTCGTCTTGACATGGTTCATACTTTTTACATTACTGCAGACAGGCATTCAAATTGCAAGGTTTAACTAAGCTGACTACTACAGCTACCATACTCATCTGCCGACGACTCCCACTTCAGCCTGAATACCGCGACAGCCACCTTTTATTCAACAGAGCAACCAACTACCCTCTATCATACTCAACTCTACTAGCCGACTCAGCCACTACACAGCTTATTCTGCGTCGCCCAGTTGCACAGTTTTGCTCCAACGCACCCACAGCATTTGCAGACCTTCACGTTAGCACCCCTGAAGAACATACAATTTTATTGTGAGAGACACACCTTTCTGGCTCGGTCGGCATCATTCTTGCCCTCGATGCAGCTGAGTGTCTGCTTGTCGCGAAAACCAAACTCGTTGTAGCACGCATTGGGGTTGATGACATCAGCGCAGTCTTCCGTCGCTGCAAGGTCTGCCGGGCAGGCTGTGGTCTGTGCCAGTACAGAGCCCACTGCGAAGAGCAGTATCACCAGCGGGAGTGAAGCCGCTGTCTTCATTCTCAATACTATTTGCCGTGGTTGGATACTGGCAGATGTTGGCCGTCGTTGATGCTCAGCATGCTATTTCGTAGTGCCCGTGTTCTAAGCTATATACAATGCATATGTCGTGCCCAAGGTGAAAACTGGCATTTACAGAATCCTATATAAAGATACTCGGTCTTCCTGGGCTGAGGTGACTGCCGGGAGACAGTATCTTTACCCAGTACCCCAGTCTTGGCGTATATATCAGCAGGCTTTACAAGTAGATTTGAGTTTACCCATATGAACGGTCTGCCATCACTGATTTATAATACAATCACATCAAATAAAGTAGATTACACTCTCTATAGTACCAGGAGCTGTTAACTCCCTAAATTTAGAATAGACCGTTAAACACTATCATCGGCAGTTCTACGGAAAGAAAGGCTCGGACTGTTATCCACAGATATATATCGGTCGCTCAATATGTTGAAGATCTATATAGTCTTGTTTCGCGAGCCTGGGATGGCTTAGTGTCTATGTGCTCGAAACTTTGTCCCTGCAGTAGCGAAGATAAAAACATACAACAAAACAGCGGACAAAAAACACCAGAAACATGCACTGGAATACAGCCTTGACAGCCCTGCTCGCTGCTCCAGCGTCGGCACTCATCCGCTTTGGATGCTCGAGCTTGACCGTTCAGCGCATCGACCCTCTTGTCAACCCCGGCCAGAGTCCATCGAGCCATCTGCACCAGGTCATTGGCGGCAACTCGTTCAATGTATCCATGGACCCGGTGTCGCACGACCTCGTTAGCCTGTCATCGTGCACGACTTGCTCGTTCTCTGAGGACTTTTCCAACTACTGGACGGCGACACTCTTCTTCAAGGCGCGCAACGGTTCCTACACGCAAGTCAAGCGCATGCCGCAGTCGGGCTTTGAGAGCACTGCCGGTGGCGGTATGGTCGTCTACTACATGTCCGACGCGCTCTTTGACACCGCGCAGAAGAGCAAAGTCACTGCCTTTAAGAAAGGCTTCCGCATGCTCGTCGGCGACGCATCCTTCCACAGCCGTGCCCAGGCCCGCAAGTTCCGCCAGCTCACATTCACGTGCATGGCCGACGCCAGCTCGCGCACGCCCGAGACGCTCGACTTTCCCGCCCAGCCCTGCCGCGCCGGCATCATGGCGAACCACATCTTTCCCACCTGCTGGGACGGCAAGAATGTCGACTCGCCAAACCACCAAGACCACGTCGCCTACCCCGAGTCGGGCACGTTTGAGAGCGGCGGACCCTGCCCATCAACCCACCCGATCCGCATCCCGCAGCTGATGCTCGAGACTGTGTGGGATACGCGCCCCTTCAACAGCAAGGATCTCTGGCCCGAGGATGGCAGCCAGCCGTTCTTGTGGTCCAACGGCGACAAGTCGGGATACGGCTCGCACGCCGACTACATGTTTGGGTGGAAGGACGACTCGCTGCAAAAGGCCATGGATGCGCACGCCTATGTGTCGGGGTCGGGTCTCAAGACGCAGTCGATTGCGCAGCAGAACAAGTGCACGGTCAAGGACATGGTGAATGAGCCGCTCGACGGCTGGCTGAGCGATCTTCCCGGTGGCCAAATGGCCAGTATGTAAATTGGTATCTAGTATGCGTTCAAAACTGCTTGAAATACAACCGCCGAATTCTCTCCATCTCTTGTCCCTCAGAATCTCGCGAGATAAACTTGGGCACCTCCTCCTGCCAAAACTCGTCGTAGGGATTGACGTTCCATGCATTCGTAAACTCCCAGTACCGCGGCATCCAACCCGCCGTCTCCCAGTCGATGATACCCGACACGTTGTCGTTCTCGTCGATGAGAATATTATTCGAATGTAGATCGCCGTGAGTGAAGACAGGCGGGCCCCAGTCCTGATTGTGCATCTCGATTAGCTGTCGAAGCCCTGGACATCTTTCCTCATGGGCGTCGGTGGCTTCTTTCACCCCAGATCTCAGCTCCAGGTGGAAGTCCTGTATAGTCTTGTACGGCCCCACGTACTTTCTATCGGGTAGGTTGCCGTCGTAGAGCTGCCCGCCGTCGACATTGCCAACAGCAAAGTCGTCGGGAGGTGGTATTTTCCTCATCGTGTCTATCATCGTCTTGAGCTGCGCTAGAATGTGTGCCTGCGATTCTTTGGTTCGATGGGTCCAGCCTGGACCGGCAGCCTGCGCAGTCTTTCCGGGCAGACGCTCCATCAAGATATAAACACGGCCGTCATGCTTAAAGCTGCAGTAAACTTTCGGGACCGGGATGGCCCCATTGGTTTTCTCGGCGATGAACTTCATGGCGTTGGCCTCACACAGCTGCGTGCGATATGCGCGGCGGATGCAGAGGCGACGCGACACGTACAAGACGCCAGCACTTTCACCGAGAAGCTTTCGGTACCATCGCCTGGAACATATTTTGGTCATCAGCCGGACGGCTATGCGATTCCATGGCGTGTCGTTGATGGATGGTGATGGTTTTGGCGGTATAGATATATGGAGTGATTCACGCATAGGGGGCGTTCGTTTCCAATAGTCTGAAGGCATCATATAGTATTGTTTTTACTCATGCAATTGAAACAGATTGAAACTGGAAAATAATATTCGATGCTGGATAAATTAGTTGTCATGAACAGTGAGTTTTGAAGGTGTTACATGCTAAACGACGCCCCTTTGTACTTCTAATTACACGTCAAGGTATCATGTGACACGTCAGGTGTGGCACTTTTACATGTCCTCTATAGTGCTGTTGTGGTGAATCCTACTTTTGTTTTTATCGTAGTGACTTCTATGAAATCAAACGGAATGATATTGTGCTTTTTGTTCATTTTGATATATTGTCTAATTTTTGGGTATTTTTGAAGTGGGTTTTGTGTATTTATTAAATTTAGAAACAGTAAATACAAAGGTCACACGAATTTGAAAAAACATGAAGACTTCGAGTTTGTTGCGGGAAAGAAAAGAAAAACACTTAAACGTATTTTGATAGCATATGCCTATTGTAAAGAAAATTTAGGCGATTGTCTCCTTTTCCTGGAGAAGATCAAAAGTCGGGGCCTTTTGCATGTCATAGGTCTTGTGGGCATCCACGCCCCAGCGGCTCTGCTCACGTTTCTTCCCGACATAGTCCATTGCTGCATTGCGGACCGTCTGCCAGTCAAGAATTGCGGTTCCCAGTGCTTTGCTGCGCTGCGGATGAGAGGCAATTGTTTCCAGAGCCTCCTTGAGCCATGCCACGCAGTTCCACCCGGGATACGCGGGGTCCTCTGCGCGGATCGGAATCGTGGCCAGAATGGATTCGAGGACAGCTTGGTCATTTACCTTGGCAATCAATATCCGAACGAGCAGTGCGTTTGTGCGCACGGTGCCGGTCACCTCGCTGGTGTACTCCCACGAGAATGGGGGCGGAACCCTCATATTTTCCTTTGCGTGGTAGCGCCGACCTTTGGTGTCGTCGTCTTCTTCTTTGGGGCCAGTCACCAATGCCCAGTGATAGCTTTGCTGTTAGTATCGCCATATGAGGATTTGGTATCAAAGCTGTAAGTATATAACTCACGTGTCTTCTTTGCCGGGCATTTTGGCGGCGCCACTGCGCAGATAGAGGCACACATAGAAACGGTCTTTGTTCCTGTTGGGGAACATGGTGACGGTGATGGCGGGTAGTAGGATCGGCGGACCTCGCACGATGCTGTCGGTGTAAGAGATGATGGTGAGAACAAATGTCTTCAGATATGGTCAGATAAAGAACGATATAGATGCTTCGATGGTGCCTTTTTATGAAAATCGAAGATGAAAATGCGGGGCAGTCTTCGTGCATACTATATGCTTGTACACAATGGCACTTGGATGCTTAATAGAGGCTACAATAAGGGTCTCGTTTTATAACTATTCATCAAGCTAACAATAGTAGTAGCCAGAACTTGCAGTCCTAAGCCCATGCAAAGTATGCGAGGTACATGAAGAATATGCATGGGCCAGCATTGCATCACCGTTTCGCGTATTGTTGTCACAAACAATAGCTTACATCAAAACCGACTTGCTATTCCAACAGCACGAGTCTTGCGGTTGTGGAGAAGACACTGGTGTATTCTATTGTCTGTAATTCTTCCGCCACGAGCTGCATTGACAAAAAGTGAAGAAGGCCGATGGGGTGCTGAAGACTTTAACATGGATGCTGCACCAACCTTGAATTTGTTAGAGAACAAGGACGCAGTTGTTCGAGTATAATTTGCTAGGAGTCGGGAGAATTTAGTTCCGTTGTCTATTTTTATTCAAATACAGCGCGCGATAATGCAAACGATTAATATCATACGACTTACAACGTCCAATAAGGACATATCTATAGGATGCGACAACAAGCTAAATGTGCAGTTTGAGTCTCACATGTCCATTAGCGGTTCTAAAAGATGCCTAGAGTGTGATGGTATGCAAAGTGAGCAGGCGACTTCTAATATTAGATGTGCACGAATGTGGCCATGCGCTCTTAAGCCTATTTTAATTTGAATAAAAAACTCGAGCGGCCAAGTGAGAACCAAGAGCGAACGTTGTGGCCTATTTCTGCACCGTATAAAGTATGGGCAGTGCCCAGAATTGCATTCGCGCCATTATTCCCAGCTTCGTCTTTTCATATCAGCAATTTCTTGAACTTGAAACCAACTCCATTCCCATCTACCATGAACGCCACTGGCAGACCGCCTCCCCTTTTAACCGACAATTCATCGTCGGTGGGCCGTGACTATCAGAATGACGTGTTGTTGTCAAATCTCCCGGCCGCACAGGCTTTACAACAGCCACACCGAGATGCTGCATCGCCACCCGACATCCCGTTGCCCCCCAGGCCCAAGTTACGGATTTCAGGGATCGCCGAGCTTGTATCAAGCTTGATTTTTGTCGACGCCATGGGCCAGTACAAGGAGAGCTACGGTACTGTTGACACCGATACCTTGTTTGAAATTCCGGAAGGATGCGTAGAAATTATTCTTTGCGTGGATACACTCAAAGGAATCCCACCCAAAGTGCGGATTGAAGTCCTCCATTCTAGAAACGGCATCCAAGAGACCGTTGCTGAGTTCGACAAAAGGCGACTGAACAGTTTCTTCTGGGTGCACAAACAGCACGCGCTACACCCCACACAACCAGGCCTCGAGGCAGAGGATGAGCTGCACTTTAAATGGGGGGCATACCGGACAAGAGACTTATTTCTCCAGGACCTTGACAAGGCACACCAAGCGCACGGCACTGTCGAAGCCACTCCCTCTGTTAGAAACAACTTCAAAAACCATCAATTTATATATTGCTTGTATAATTCGCACGGCGGGCGGCGGCACCGTGCATTGCGTCCTCAGTCTCGGGCCCACGACCGTGTCGCCGGCTCCATTACATCATACATAGAGGACCAAGCAGTCTCCATGATAACTTCGAGTCTAAACAATTGTCAGATAAGTAAGTGCTTGTTAGTTTGCAGCACTGTGCATTAGTTTTACCTACAGAGACTAACAACACTGCATAGCAATCTTTGCAACTGACCGGGTCGGGCAATTCCATATTCGCGAGGGGGTATCTTTCAAGGACATGCTGATGAGACGTCCGGCCAGAACATGTGCTTCCGTCAAGTGCTTTCTCGACACAGAGTTCATGTTGGGAACCGTACAGAACATGGTAAAGTCGAGCGTTGTTGCTGCCGATTTTAACGTACGCTCACTTCTTGTCGCCAGAATGGTCCTCTCACAGCAGCGAACGGTACTGCACGGGCTCAGTATTGCACTTGATGACATTGAACTTAGTCAGTGCAACGAGGGTGATTTCCTTCACATTCTACCGCAATGGAGCAGCGTTCTCCCAGATTGGCGAAATCACTTGTTGCACTCAGACACCCACCTTGGATACCTGATACGTGTTCTCAAGAAACAACAGCAACGCAGCGCGTTGCCCGATGACGTTGCCAAAGAGATCGAAATCGCGGAGCATCTCCGAGCAGAAGTCATTGCATGTCGAACTCGACTCGAAATGACGGCACAAATCATCTCGATAGGTATCGGGTTTATCACTGCCGATAGGAGCCTCCAGGAATCAGACAGTGTTGCAAAACTGTCTCACCTTGCCTTCTTTTTTGTGCCACTCGGTCTTGTTGCTTCATTGTTCTCGATGGACATTGCTCAATTCCACGACCAAAACATTTGGGTTTGGGTTGTTGCATCCGCTGCAGTGACTACCATTGCGTACATTCTCCGGTATGCTTTGAGAATATATCGATTTTTGCGTCTGGCGGTATCTGTTAGCCGGGCATACTTACCTCAGAACAGGAACATTCGGGCGCTTGTCATTGCAGGAATAGTTCTGATAGAATGCGCATTTATAATATATTACTGCGTGAACCCCAGAATCAAAAAGCCTCCTAGCGGCAACGACTTACTTTTTCCTTTGGTCGTTGCCTTACTGCCGGCCATGCTCTTCTTTCTTGTTATAGTCAGTCCGTCTTTTGCCATAAGACATTTTCACCGGCCAAGAAGAGGCCTACGGTTCAGAGGAAGTCCAGTCTAAATTACTGGCATTTAGTGGTTTTTTTTAGAGCATAGACCTGGGAATATTGTTGTCTAGCAAGCAAGTTAATACTCGCATTTATTGCTATTGTGTGATCAAATTAGAAGCTGAGCGAAATCTGCTGCGTGGGAATTTTTGTTCTGCAGTGTAATTATATGTAGGTCATCGTATCGTTTTTAGACCAAGTTCACTTGACAATTGACTTGAAGGCATCTACTAAAACATTAAAATCAGGCTTATAAATGAAGAAGCGCATAATGAAGAAGCGCATAATATAATCCGTAAATATCTCGATTGCAAGATAATTGACATAGAGCTAGATCCAGCTCGACATAAAATAACGACTGAGTAAATGACGACAAAGCCCGGCTTCCACTAAATGATACCCTATTCTAAATTGCATCAACACCAGTCTTGACCGCCGACTTCTCTTCGATTCTTGGCGACTCGGAGATCTCTGGACTGGACTCGGTCTCGGAAGCCGGCTCGGGGTTCGTCTCAAGATCGCCGCGCTTCTTTGCGTTGCGGTTGTCTCTCCACAGCAGCAGCTGAATCAGGGCAGTTTCGACGACTGATGGTTAGCCAGTATTCTCATTAATAGACGGTGTGTGTAAAACTTACTGAGAAGTCCCTGGAGAATGGTCGACCAGGTGTAACCCTTTCTCGCGGCAGGGAAGTCTGTCGTCTTCCACACAAAGTTGGGCGCGACGGCTTGCACAACGTAGGCAAAGTCGTTGGCGGCGGCAATGAGGAAGGCGCGTTTCTCTGTGTCGTCTGAGCAGATCTCGTTGATCCAGGACAGAAGCAGAGGTCCAGCACCGTTCTATTCTGTTAGCTTCCTGTTTTATCTTTCTTATAAGACGCAAATATGGACTTACACCAATGTTACTGAGCCAGTAGACAATCTTGCGGCCCTCGATGTTGGTGTAGAGTGGCATCTTGAGCAGCAGGATGTTGAAGACGATGGTGATGATGGCGCCAATGTACAGGAAAGGCCAGCGGGAGCCCTTCATGGGGCCGTCCGACAGCCAGCCCCAGAAGATGGCCATTCCGATAAAGATACCCGTTGTAACAAGAGGCACTACACTGTTAGTTTTTGGAGTGTATTAATTTTCCATACAGTGCCAATACTCACGGTTGTTGATCTGAGGAACAGTGAAGTGGACGCCGGGTGCAGGGGCGGGAGTGGTGTTGAAGCTCTTCAGCCAGTAGCCCATGGCAGCCTGGGGCCAGGCGTTGTTCCAGAGAACATAGCAAAGGGCTGTGTTGTTAGCAGAATTCCGTTACACTTTGAATTGAGATAAAACTCACGCAAAAGGTAGGTGTGCCAGCTGAGAGCAATACGGCGAACCTTGGCCTTTGTCCAGGGGCCCTTGGTGGCACGGCCGACGGACCGCATACGTGCCGCAGCGATCTGGTGCTCCTTCTCAGTTGTCCACCAGGTGCGCTTGCCATGCTGGGGGTCGTTGGGGAAGAAGACATAGCCAAGCAGCGCGAGCGGCAGCGTGATGATGCCGTCGACAATGAAAAGCCAGCGCCAACCAGCGCGACCGCCAACATTGTGCAGATTGGTGTAAGCGGCCGCCTGCAGGAAACCACTGAAAAGAGTACCGACAGAGCCAGCAAGCCAGAAGATCATGGCACGCTTGCCAATTTCTCTAGGCGTGTACCAGCAGCCGAGCATGTAGTGAATACCAGGGTAGAAACCAGATTCGAAGAAGCCAACGAGGAAGCGGAGAGCGTAGAGAGCCTTGATGTCTTTGACGGAGGACGTGCAGAACGTGGCGATGCCCCATCCGAGCTCGAGCGACGGGATGACCCAGCGCGGCGACACGACAGTCAGCAGCAGGTTGCAAGGAATCTGGCCAATGACATAGCCGACGGTCCAGATGGACGTGCTAGTCACCAGCTCGTTGCCGTACATGTTCATGTCCTCCTTCATGCCACTGAGGAAGGCATTGTTGATGTTGGTCTGGTCAATATTCTTCAAAAAGTAACCAATCGATGCAAAGGTGAGAACGCAGGCATCCACCTTAAAGAGCAGCCAGCGCTGATCTTGCGGCAGATCCCAGGTGTCCCAGATGTAGCCTTTCCATGTCCGGGCCGACTGCTTGTAGGAAGCTTCGGTGCTGGTCGCGTCGCTGACCGCACCGGCGTCGACGGTGGCGACGGTCTCCTTGGTCTTGAGATCAGTAGACATATTGCTGACTTGACTTAGGAAACTCTAAAAGGTCTCAAAGGTGTCGGTAGTGCGCCGAGATACTAAGAAACATTCAAGCCTCTGACGAGGACATGGCTTCGTTTTAAGCATATTGGCGTCTTGCTTGCACGATTGTGTCGTGCTTGCGTGTTGAAGCCAAGCTATCCGAATCTGTCAAGCTCGTCCGGTCTATTCCCCTTGCACGCAGCTGCATCGACTCAGTCGCTCAGTCGCGCCGGGAAATACTGACTAGAGCATGGTAGGGATCGTGGACGTATCTCCCATTACGTCCCTGATGCGATGCCGTCATCTGTGCCATGCATCGCGCCAACTTATAGGCACTGAGTGCAATGCGGTCAAAGTTAATCCCGCCCTAGCAAATACTCTTAAAGCTCCAGAAAAGAAAGCTGCACCTGTCATGACCCTAGTCCCCGTATTGATAATCGGTCGCTGTTTATTGAAGTGCATACTCAGAAAGAGAGGCTGATAGGGGCACGACTTTTTCCACTGGCGACCATTGTGTATTCTAGGATGGGATGCCGTCATCGAAGCACGTTAGCAAAGGTGGAGCGCCAATACTGAGCGTGCAAGATATAGGGTGGGCTTGACTAGAGCGAACGCGAGAGCTGGTCTGGACTTTGCAGCAAGGCTGTCGCGAGTGGTATCAATCCTGTCAAAAAGAACTAGAAAATACAAAAGAAGAATAGTCGATATGGCGACGGCAAGATGCCAATATTGGCGTTCGATAAACAAGCATGCCACGTCGTGCGATTGTTTTTACGAAATGCTTTTCATGACTAGTATTACTCGGTAGAGGCCGTCTTCAAGAGGACTAACACTGGAAGTAGAAGCACTGTAGCAGTCAATGGAGTACTATTACTATCTCCGGCGGCAAAGGACGAGGTCAGCATTGAATAATCAAACATGCAATCTAGATTCAATTTTCGTATTTGTTATTCATTGTGCAATACGAACCAACACAACCGACAGCAGATGTCATGACTTGAGAACAAAATCCTACTGAAATGCACGTCGGTGAGCAGTTGTTCAGAAAGAATAGATTCGTGCTTCATGAGCAGTTCAGAGAGTCCGTTGCGTTGCATAAGGTGCCATACCCGAGCCAGGACCACGCGAGCATACCATACAGCACCACCACAATTCGCTGTACCTTGTAAATCGACCGAACTTGCTCCCATGCGACTACCAAATCGCGGTCGAGTTCCGTCGGTGAATGCTCCGACAAAGCTATCAGCCTGGCAATCAAGAGTAAATCATCCTGGTTAAATATAACTAGCCTCTGGGCGGCCACTCAACGACGACCCCCACTGGACAACAGACTGACATATTCACGGCGGGAAAACTAAATAACGAGATGGCAAGAGGGAGAAAAGCTGGGCATACGGTGGCGCGAGCTTGAAATGTAATCTTATCTGCTAATCGATACAGCGCCCAGATCTGGGCAAGGTCAGTCAAGGCGGCCTTCGGAGAATAAACAAAGCTATATTTCCACTCTTCTTAGCTCTGTGATGCCCTTGGTCTGTGCTATGCTTCTTTCATAAATCTTGAACGATGTTCATAACATGTATTAGTTTTATGAAAACTGTCATGCCTATGGGTCGGAATTCATACTCCGACAATGCCATATTAAAACACGACCTATAGAACGAGTTCGCAGTATTCACACAGAGGTTATGTGTGCTCGATTTTTTATGCACAATCGTAGCACAGACTATAATGTGTCTCTTTTGTTCGGTTCGTTGAGAATTATGCATCAAAAAGTCTTGCCTTTGCCATTTTGTATATTTGTTATTTGTTAGGTACAACGCCGCATATATAGACAACCTTTGCACACAGTGCCGTCCAATTATATTTAAAAATTATGCCTCTTGTTTTCTAGTTGAATCTAAAAAGAGTGGAAAGTACTTGCCAAATTTTGATATATTACATCAATGTCTCTTGATTTATTTGAGATCAAAACTCGAACGTGCCAAAACTCTTGGATACAAACATCATCAAGCGAATATTTTAGACAACACCTACAATAATGAACTTGCAAAAAAGCGACAAATTACATCAATAAGTATGACTTAATTCAATACAATCCCCTAAATGCGCTGGATGTTCAAAGAATTTACAACGTTGAGCAATCATTGCAGCTGTGTAAACGTCACGTGATGACGCTTGTCCCGCATATCACCACCGTTTTTGGGACATCACGACGTGGCGCCCACAAGGTTTCAACATCATTCTCTAGTCACAGTCTGTCCCAACATCACAATGCAGTTTCTCTTTGGCCTGCTCGAATATCACTCGCGGTTTGGGTTTATCCGCGTTGGCAGCTGGAAACTGCGCTGGCGCCGGACGTGGCTGTGGACGACGTGCTTGTTTCTGCGCTGGGGCTACCGGCGGCTGGCCTTTGTGTCTGGTCATCCGGTCCGCGAGGGTTTGCGGGCCCTGTGGCCGTTCCCGCGTCAATGGCCATGCCCGCCTCTCCCGCCACCGCCGCGTGTCATTTTGGCCAACCCTAAATCCTACGTGGCCAACTACTATGAGTACGACCATGCGCAGCACGAGTTTCCGTTGTGGACACGGCGTGATACGCTTCAGAGGACATTCTTCCGACTCTATGAAGCGATCTGCGCCGCGGACGATGTCATGATCGGATACGTCACAGAGTACATGTTTTTTCGGCCCGAGCCGGAGTGGGCGCTGCACCTTGTCGCAGACCCGCGTACGATGGAGGGGGATCGCACGGATGAAAAAGGCAACATTGAGCGGGTGGCAGTCATGGCTCGCTTGGTGATAGCCGTTGAGGAGGCCTTTAACTGGCGCCTCGAGCTTGGCCTGCGACGTGATCGGACAGTGGTCGAGCGCGGCCCGGGCCCCGACTACAAGCCTGCACCATGGATACCAGAAGTCCGGCCTTCCTGGGCAGATGAGATTGGGCCTCTGCCTGATTTATTAGTGCTTTCTAATGACTGGGAATGGCCCAAGGATAAGCCACCGGACTGGAAGCCAAGTTTTGATATTGTCATTCATGGCGCCTCTTTACGGACTGTTTGATTGCCGGTTGGCGCATTTTCCTGGTTTATAGCATATTATACCCATAGCAAGTTTGCAATCATTTATTTCATGGCATGATGAGATGAAAGATTAGTATTGTTGTATGATTACAAGTTGTATCAGGGTATCGCCATCAGACCAGTCTGGTAGATACAGGACACCCGTGACCTCAGAACAAAATACCGTCTTGGCCATACTTTTCTTTGTAGGCTTTGGCCACTGCGGCTATGCCATTTTCAAACTTGTGCACCTTATACTCGTTGAAGTTGAGCCCGCGAAGATACTGTACTGAGACGCGCTTAGCGGGATCATTGCCAGAGTTATCGTTGTTCATCAGCCTGATGAGCTCGACACAATCGTCGATATCAGAGTGTCTCTTTGTATTGTCTGCGTCGAGCGTCTCGATACGTGCAAGCTTGGATTCAAGGGCCCAGTCCAGGCGCGTGGCATAGACAACGAGGTTCTCACCCTCGAACAAAACCAGCCCCTGGTCGACAGACGACAGAAAGAGCTCCAGTCGCTTGTCTGTCCGGATGAAAGACCGCATGTGGTCATTCAACCACGCCTTGGGGACACCTTCGACAAGCATGGCAGCAGTTTTGGCACACTCGAAGAACTCTGCGCGGTAGTCGCTAGCCGCGTCAATATTTGGGTCGAGAATAAAGTCAAAGTCCTCGGTTGTGTCCCGTGTGTTGAGGTGCATGACCGCTATGGTGCCGCCAGCTACCATGATTCTGATCGGTGCTACACTGGTGAGGAGTTCTGATGTGCCGATAGTATGATCGAGCATACCCAGAACTGTGTTGTTAATAACATTGTTGTAAACGGGCTTGTGTCGACCGCTATGGAGGTGGATTATGATTGCATACCTCGAGTGATCAGATCCTTTGACAGGAGCGACATTGTTGTGTACCATGTCCGGCTACTAAGTTGTCTGAGTCGGAATCTCACGATATGTGAAAAGGCTAAAGTGATGTAGATGGTTGGGCATAACAACATTATCTACCCCGCTAGGTATTTCCTCATTAGTCGAGGTTGTGTATGTAAGAGTAATCCAAATTGAGATAGAAGGTACTTCAATAACAAACTAAGACGGTGCTGAAAGCGAGGCTGACTTACACGCAGTCTGTGATGCATAGATTGCTGAAGGGTTTTAGCAGAAGTAAATAGACAAGCCTCATAAAACCACGACCGCCTTTAAGCCATCTTCTACTTGGACAATGCCAAAGCGTCATTGGGAATAATTGACTTTCAACGTAGAGTGTAGATACTGGAGCTTGTAGCTGCGAGAGATACCGTGTAGTGAAAATAACGTCAACGGCCTAGATGCATCTTAGGCGACTCGATGTTATCAAGCGCCACGCGCTTGTTGGATATCTAGTCAAAAACCGGTGTGATCTGGTGCAGCCGTTTTCCTGGAAGTCGATCTACTTTTTACTATGGGGGAGTAAGGCTAACAGGACAAGGAGAGACGAGGTGGTCCAACTGCAAAGCCATAGCAGCGTCATTCTTAATCTATGTTCGTCCGACTGTTTGTGCATCGATTTTAACGTTGCGCATCTTGCTTGTCTGAATTGGCGCATCTCCATCAACACATTTGATAATCTTTATCGTACTTTGATCATCAATAGCAGAGGCCGGCCGAAATCAACAATCGTCAAATGTATCATACGGCAGCATATTTGACGCCGGAATTCTAATTGCGACACGCCAAGTCAAGTCGAGAGCATCGTTGATGTGGTTGACTCCATAGAAAGCTACAGTATGGCGGGGAGCGCCCTTTTTACACTACAGTACTGCACACAGTACCGGCACTGCATTTAGCACGGTAATTTTCCCAACCCTACCATAGTGAGTTTATCACTGCTAAAACTGGCCTGACAGTCCCCGCCTCCGCCTGCTCCGCATTTTGCGCTTTGCGCTCTGCGCTCTGCACGCATTTCCTTGTGATCGACTCACCTTCAAACCGCTCCGCACGACACTTGCAGCTGCTGTCCGGTTCTCTCCGCTCGTCCCTGGTTCCATTTTTCCCGCACGCCTTTTATCCAGAGCTACCTTTTAAGCCCGGTTTCGCCATCGAGTCATCTTTGCCGTCTCGTTCTCGACTTTTCGACTTTCGAGCTTCCATTCCTCACCACCACAACCACCATCACAATGCTGTCCGTTCTGAGAGTGTCGGCCCGCCAGGTCGGCGTGCGCCGCGTTGCTGCCTTTGCTGCCCCGGCCACCCGTTTTGCTTCCAGCTGGGCCAACGTGCCCCAGGGTCCTCCTGTATGTTCTTTTGTTCTTATCTGATTGTTCCTGTTTCCTCTGTCCTTTCTGCAGCTGTTGCAATGCTTTTGCAATGCTTTGGGAGCTGCCGAGCAAACCAACAATGCGAATAGGACAGAACATTCAATCAGCAATCAATCAGATGTCGAACCGATTCGGGAATCCTGCTAACTTATACCTCTAGGACGTAAGTTCTACCTTTTCCAACCTCGGATAACGACTCGCACTTTCGGTACAATCTTCGATACTTCTTCGCCTCTCTCTTTTCTTCTTTCCTTCTTCATCTTCGCCTCTACTACCTCGTCCAATTGCTGATCCAGTCTCTTTGCCCATCTACAGGCTATTCTCGGTAAGACTCCCCAAACAGCCCTCGATTCACTCCAGCTACCACTTGCAACCGTCACACAACCTCTTCCCTGCATATTCACTGCGGCTCCTACTTTCTTTGCTTCGGCTTCCTTCCTCTCTCTTCCTCTCTCTCCCTCCGACTTTCCTCCGAGTTTCCCCCTCTTCCTTTCGCCCAGGCCATCTTGTCATACTGGTATCCACTGTATCCCCCACAGTCCCCGCTAACTGCTCCTACAGGTATCACCGAAGCTTTCAAGGCCGACTCGTTCGCCCAGAAGATCAACCTCGGTGAGTTCAATTCAGCTGGATATATACAATTGACGTCGTCGACGAGGCTGCGAGCCTCCGGGAACAGCAGCTTCACCGGTCGCGCTTTCCAATTGCGGCTGCTGTCTGTGGAGCTAAGCTCGATCCCACGTGGCTTCCCCGCGATTCTGCGGCTGCCATGCAATTGCGCTTCCGCTCCTTCCTCTTCCGCTTCTTCTACTTCCGCTTCCGCTTTCGCTCCCGCTCTTGCCTACTAACCTTCAAGGTGTTGGTGCCTACCGCGACGATGCTGGCAAGCCCTACGTCCTGCCCTCGGTCCGCGAGGCTGAGGACAAGGTGATTGCCCAGCGCCTCAACAAGGAGTACGCCGGCATCACCGGTCTCCCCGACTTCACCAAGGGTGCCGCCGAGCTTGCCTACGGCGCCGATAGCCCGGCCCTGGACCGCATTGCCATCACCCAGTCCATCTCCGGTACCGGTGCTCTGCGCATCGGTGCTGCGTTCATCGAGCGCTTCTACCCCGGCGGCGAGGGCCGCACCAAGGAGATCTACATCCCCAACCCCTCGTGGGCCAACCACGGCGCCATCTTCAAGGATGCCGGCCTGACCGTCAAGAAGTACCGCTACTACAACCCCGAGACCATCGGCCTCGACTTTGAGGGTCTCCTGGCCGACGTCCGCGCCGCCCCCAAGGGCTCGACCTTCCTGCTGCACGCCTGCGCCCACAACCCCACCGGTGTCGACCCGACCCAGGAGCAGTGGGTCCAGATCGAGTCGGCCATCCGCGAGGCCGGCCACTTTGTCTTCTTCGACATGGCCTACCAGGGCTTCGCCTCGGGCGATGCTGCCTTTGACGCCTTTGCTCTGCGCTACTTTGTCGAGAAGGGCCACGAGCCCGTTCTGGCCCAGTCGTTTGCCAAGAACATGGGTCTGTACGGCGAGCGTGTCGGCGCCTTCAGCGTCGTGTGCGCCGATGCCGCTGAGAAGAAGCGCGTCGACTCGCAGATCAAGATCATTGTCCGCCCTCTGTACTCCAACCCCCCCGTCCACGGTGCCCGCATCGCCGCCGAGATCCTGAGCTCGCCCGAGCTCAAGGCCAAGTGGCTGGCTGAGGTCAAGGAGATGGCCGACCGCATCATTGCCATGCGCAAGCTGCTGCGCGACAACCTGGAGACCCTGGGCAGCAAGCACAACTGGTCGCACATCACCAGCCAGATCGGCATGTTCGCCTACACCGGCCTCAAGCCCGAGCAGATGGACCAGCTGGCCAAGGAGCACTCTGTCTACGCCACCCGTGACGGCCGTATCTCGGTTGCCGGCATCACCTCTGCCAACGTCGGCCGCCTGGCCGAGTCGATCTTCAAGGTCACCGGTTAAATCTTGTTTATATCACACCAGGATAACGTATTGAATGTCTATTTTGTACAAAAGGCGAGATCTAGAGCTAGACGGTTGTTCTTATGCGATAGAATCAGACAGCGAAAGCAAAATTAAAAGTAAAATTAAGTAAAGTAATGTCACGAATGCATGTGTGAGAAATCGTAAATATGTCATTATGTGGTATCATGTATACGCTATGCTTGCTTTATGCCCCCAATCGTGCGAGGTCGCCTTTGACGTCTTGTACCTGCTGCCCCATCTCGCGGTACACCCGTGCCATCTCACGCATTGCTCGACTGTCGTCTGCTTGCGCCCCTTGCGCCCCTTGTGCCTCGATGGCATCAACATCCACGCCATACTCGTTGAGCAGTGCCTTTCTCTCGCGCAGTATCTCCTGCAGCCTCATCTTGCTGTCCTGCAAGTGAGCCGCGTAGTTTTGCAGCGCCGCGCTGGCCTCGGGCGGGTACACTGCCTTGTATGCCGACGCCACAGCCTGGGGCGTCTCTAGTGTCCCCAAGATCTGTGCGTCGACGGCAACCTCGGATGCCCGCAACTCTAGCGACCGCGCAATAGGGCCGCCCTGCTTGGCCTCAATCACGCGCAGCAGTGTGGACAGGGCACTGGCCTGCTGGTCGAGCAGGTCGACGAGCAGCGACGATGTGGTATGCCGTGCGGCGGCCAGCTTGGCCTGTGCTGTAGCCACGTCGGCTTGGAGCTGGGCAGCCTGTGCGGGCAGTCCTGCAACGGTGCGGTGCAGGTACGATGGGTTGGTCGACGGATTCAAAACACGTGCCAGACCGAGGGCAGAGGACTGCAGCGTATCCGATACCAGACCAGCTAGTCGGGGTAGGTGGTCTGGGAGTGAAGTAAATGGCGGGCTCTCAAGCAGGAGCTGGATATCCTCGGCCGATAGAGCGGGTGACGAAGAACATGAAGAGGAGGAGGAGGAGGATAGATTAATGAGCGGAGGTAACAAAAGAAGCAAGTCCAGTAGATCCGGAGGTAGGTCGACAGCGGCGCGTGTTGGGGGTACAAGAGCCGGTACTGAGGCTGGTGCCGGTGCTGCTAGAGGCAGGGGCCGGCCGGTTGTGCGTGCTGCTCGCCGGGCCAATGCCCCATGCCTGTTCTCAGCGGGCTGCTGTGTCCTTTGTGTCTGTGGTGGAGCCGGCTGTGACGGCGCTGTGGTCGTTATTGCCTGTGCTAACAGGTGGTTCTTTGCTGTCCGCACGCGCGTTTCTCTGGCTTTGCTTCTGACGGCATCACGCTCCTTGGCCTTGGCACCGGCAACGACCTTGGTCGAGCCATCGGGATTCAGGACGGCGGTAGTCAGGGAGGCATAGAGAAGGGCGAAATCGGGATTGTTCCGTAGAACAGAGTCTTCAATGGGCGGTGGCATTTTTTGTTGTTAATTCCTTGCCGAGATCAAATGTGTATATTGTGAATTAAATGAGAAATCATGACATTCGTGATGATATGAATGAGATGTCGTGAAAGGAGGTCAAGTAAACAGTGTGGCAGCTGCCAGCGGCCGGCAGTAGGACCCGCTTAATTTCCATCTCCACCAATTGATAGCGATAAGTGGCCCCACTCTCTGTTAAGCTCGACCGATTTTGGTGCAGCGAAATTTTAATGCGAATAGCTTCATCGGACGACGATAGCGACAGCGACCGTGACGGCAACCCGATTCTCGCACGCTCATTGCAGCCAAATTCAACGACGCTCCTTCTTCTCCAAACACACAAACCGCCACCATGGCCCCTGCGCCGCTCCTCGCCGCGCGCGCCGGCCGCCTCTCCTCCGCCCTTTTCACATCCTCCTTCGCCTCTACATCACAATCAGCAGTC
Source organism: Ophiostoma piceae (assembly GCA_032248835.1). Taxonomy (NCBI): domain Eukaryota; kingdom Fungi; phylum Ascomycota; class Sordariomycetes; order Ophiostomatales; family Ophiostomataceae; genus Ophiostoma; species Ophiostoma piceae. The sequence goes on from CP135127.1 coordinate 190,575, forward strand.
TGCTCTCAAATCTGCCAGACTCGCTCCTACCGCCAGGTCACACCACCAGTCGGCCCCGCCATTCCATCGCCCACCGCCAACCGCCCCGATATCCCGCCGTACCCCTACGGCCCGCGCCGCGTCTTCAAGCAGTCCAACAAGGGTCTGTACGGCAACTCCGTCATCCAGTTCGGCAACATTGTGTCGCGCGAGACCGAGATTATCAACCCGCAAAAGAACCGCCGCAAGTGGTGGCCCAACATCCAGCTCAAGCGCCTGTGGTCCGAGAGCCTCGGTGTGCACGTGCGCACACGCATCAACACGCGCGTGCTGCGGACCATTGACAAGGTCGGCGGCCTGGACGAGTACCTGCTGGGCAGCAAGCCGGCGCGGATCCAAGAGCTGGGCCCCTGGGGCTGGCGGCTGCGGTGGCGGGTGATGCAGACGGAGGCGGTGCAGGAGCGGTTCCGGCGCGAGCGGGTAGCCCTTGGCCTGCCGGCCGAGGGGCTGTACGAACAGTCGCTTGCGGCCGAGGGAGCCGAGGCCTCTGCTACAGAGGGCGAGATCACATTAGCCGAGTCGGAGGAGACACAAAAGATGCTGGACGACGAGGCGGTGTTTGACATGTCACCAAATGAGGGCTTCATGGACGAGACCAAGAAGGCATAGGCGTGGCTTTATCACTGGTTTGCATATGACAAAGACAAAAGACAAAAGACGAGGGATGATATAGAGTAATCTAGACATGTACGAATACCAAAAGTATGAATCACGGGCGCATGACGTGGTGGTGATGATCTAATGTATTATGATGGTGAGTGAGTGAGTGATACATATCGCTAATGATAATGAAAAGAATGAAGAAAAGAATAAAGGAAAGAATAAAGAATGAACAGGTTGTGTCCAGAGGATATCCAACAACGCCGGTAAGACAAGAACTAAATACACAAGAAAGCAACCCGACCAGGGTATCCATGCACAAAGGCATAAGTATGAGAACAGGAGAATGCAATACAAAGGAAAAGAAATGCTAGCACAAAGAACGAGGCTCGACCTTGACCTGCGAAGAGTCAAAGTCAAAGTCGTCCTGATCTAGCGGCGGTGACTGCGGTCGATACGGAGGAGGTTGCCGTTGCTACCGGCCGCCCGTGTTGTCCGCATGGTCGACGTCGCCATAGCTGCTGCCGCGCCAGTGGCCCTTTTTCTCGTACACGACCCTGCGGCCGCTATTCGACGCAAACGTCGATACACTGCCGCTGCTGCTGCCCGGCTTATGAGACTTGCCCATGGCGGCGGCCAGCTTCTCGTCGCGCAGATGGGCCGCCGTGGCATCGTCGGCTGCGGCTGTCTCTGCCCCGCTGTCAAACCGCGGGAAGAAGGGCGGGATGTCATGCGTCTCAGATGCCTGGCTTCTTTGTGCAACCGGGTCCGCACCGCCTGCATAGTACCGCTGGCCGCCGTCGCCGCGCGTGCGGTCAGGGCGCATCATGCCGACCATGGCCCACACGATACCGATGAGCACGACGATAATGTACAGCAGCAGCAGCGCGAGCGAGATGAGCACGGCCTGGATGAGCCCGTTGCGCAGCGAGTCAACCACCTTGTCGACGGCAGCAGTAATGTCGTCGGTAGAGACGGAGGACGAGTTGCCGGACGACAAAAAGGACGAAAGACCCGTGTCGTTAGTGATAGAATCTTTGGCGCCAACCGAAAAGGTGTTGTTGGGAAACTGCGGCAGTGTGACGTGCGCGTGGTCGTGCACCCAGGTAAGACCCTCCTCGATGGCGTCAATCTTGATGCCGATGAGACAGCGCACGATCTGCGTCACGGTGTTCTCGAGCACGGTGCCGTTGAAGACGGCATTGATGCCGTCGGAAATCTCCGTGGTAAACACATTCAGAGTGTCGTTGACGGCGGTGGTGGCATTCACCACATAGCCCAAAACATCCTGGTTGATGCCGTCCTGGAAGTTGGTGAGCACGGCGTTGGCGTCGTTGGCCCACTCGCCCGACACGCTCTCGAGCGTGGACACGACGTTGCCGGCAAAGTCGGTGACCTCGTTGGCGAGCGCGGGGGCCTCCTTCTGGACGGCATTCAAGAGAATGGCCTGGCAGATGCACGACAAAAAGCCCGTGAGCGCCAGCGACAGCACAAACAGCGCCGGGAAGGACGTGGCATAGGCAAACGCCCAGCGCGCGAGCAGCTGGCGCTTGCCCTCGTGGAAGCGCGAGGCGACCTTGATGCCGGCGGCGGCGGTGTAGGGCCGGCCGGCAATGTAGACGACGTCCATGGGGTCGAAGCCGTGCTGGGTCAGGATCTTGGCGCGGCGCTGCTGGCTGCGGTAGCGGTGGACCTCGAGGTAGGTCATGGGCACGCACACGAGCACGGCGAGGATGGCGAGCACAACAATAAACCCGACCTTGGCCTTGGCAGCGATGTCGTACAGCTTTTGGAAGAAGCTCGTAATAGAATCGTTGTCGGAGCAAAACGTGAGAGCAGTCTTCTTGGCCACCGGGAAGACGGACGTGTCAAAGGTGTAGCCGCCATACGTCGTGTTGAGCAGCGTCTTGACGGCATTAAAGGGAATGGAAATGGCGTTCTTGGTAAAGTTCTCGGCCTGGTCGTAGGTCGGGATGGTGGTGTTGAGCTTTTGCAGGGTCTGCACAAAGCTGGTGTCGTCGACCTTGATGTTCTGCAGGTCGGTGATGGGCCCGGTCAAATTAATCGAGGGCGCCGTGAACGTCTTGCCGAAGATACTCGAGGCCGACGCAATTTCCGAAAAGACCGAGTTGATGGTGTCCTGCACAGTGGAGACATCGTCCTCGAGCGTCTTGGTGATGCTGCCAATGGCGTCGTTCATGAAATCGGTGACCTCGTCGGCGGCGCCAATACCAACATCCAAGCCGCCGTGGATCAGGGCCGACGACAGGCAGACGTAGGTGCCAATGTAAAAGTTGATGACAAACAGGATCAGCTGCTCCACACCAGTCAAGATCATCTCGAGCAGCGCGACCATGCCCTGCACGGTCTTGGAGATGCCGTCGGCGGCCAGGTCGTTGACGCCAACACTCAAGTAGTGCGGCATGGAGGCCATGGCGCTGCCGACGTCCTCGACTTTGGTGCATGCGGCGAGGGCCTTTTCCTGGGCGCTGTCAATGTTGTCGTTGAGGCCGCCCACCAACAAAACAACGCGGATGAGGACGAGCACGAGCAGCACGGTCCAGCGGTTAAACCAGATCTGGGACAGGCGGGCGCGCAGGCCGAGGTAGGGCGTGACGGAGGCGGCCGAGTCGTAGTGCTGCGATGGCGGTGGTGGTGGGGGAGGAGCTTGCTGGTTGTCGAGTCTTACATTTTGCATTTCAAACGAGTCGCCGCGGAGGGAGGCGGGCAGGCCGGGATACGGCGGTGCCGCGCCCTTGCTGTAGCTGGCCATTTGTGTATAATGTGTAGATGTGAGGTGTAGATGCTGATTAGATATGTTGTATTATGTATCCGGTGCAGTCGATGTATGTGGTTTGTGATTATGAAATATGAAAACAAAAGACAAAATCAAAGATGCGGTACCAGCCCGGTCTTAATAATAATGTTGTAGAAGAGACACGGAAGGAAAAGGGGAATTAATAATAAAAGGTAGAGGATATATTACGGTATCAAACCAAGAAAATGATAAGAGAGAGGGTGTGGTGAATAGGGAAGAGCAGAAGGAAGAGGAAAAAGAGAAGGGAGTGACAAAGAGAGGAAAGGCAGAGTAGAGAAAGAAAGAGACAAAAAGAGGAAATCATGAATATAAAACAAACGGTATGGTCGTTTGGATCATCTGGGGCAGTGTGATAAAGAGGCGGCTTAACGCGTTTGGTAGATATAAAGATGTAAAAAGCAACCTTGTCAACGGTGCAGAGGTGGTGTGCACCAATGAAGAGGTAAAGAAGATGAAACGAAACAAACTGTAAAAATAGTATAGAGTAAAAATACGAAAAAGAAGTGAACAAGTTGACCGTGAAAGAGAGAGCTTGACGCGGTGTTGACGAGGGTGTTGACGAGGAGGGTGTCAAAGAGGGTCATGGGAGAGCATGTCAAAGGATCGCCAGAGGCAGTATTTACTGTGCCGAAAATGCAGAGATGCAACAAATGCAGCAGCGCCGGCCTTTGTTTGGGCCAGGGTGCAGAGGATGCTCATTGTGAGGTTCAAAGGACGTGTGTTTGACGATTCAAAGAGCAGAGAGGACTCAAAGGGCAGGGTCTGTTCATGGCTATTTAGGGAAGGGGCGTGGGTGTAGTGAGTGTGTAAGTTGACGAGAGCCAATCACATTGCATAAATAGCCTACTGCCGAGAAAGGATCCACTTTTAGAGGAAGGAGTCTATTTTGGTTTCGCTCAATAGACAATAGACAATAACTTCAGACAATAGAGAGCTGGCGACAGATACACAATCAGATAATACACAATGCAGCCCAATGCCGACAGGCAAAAGTGCTGCGAGGAGGGTCGATGGCAGGAGAACCAAGATTTGGGCCTGAAGTGCAGGTAGTGCTGTGACGGTAGAGTGGCGAGGCTGATCAATTCGGACAAGATGTGCTGTTCATTAGCACTTGCCGTTGCGGTTGCCTCTTTAAGTCTGTGAGTTGTCTGAGTTTGGAAGTCTATATGATAATCTATATGAGAGTCTAGAGTGAGTCTGAGACGATCTTCAGCGGTCAGTCCGTGAGCTCTTCACTGCCGTTGCTGACATCATATGTTCCTCCACATGGAAGCGCTGGTCACTGACAAGGGTCTGATGCTTAATGCTAGCCGTCTCTTTCCGCTTTGCTATTCCTCTATTTTAACCTCTTTCTTCTTCTTCGTCACTTTAAAAACACTCCACTGGCCAGTTTCAACCTGATGCACGCCGGGCCAACCAAATAAGCAAGTGGCAAGTATGCGCCAACACCTGAGAGAAAAGAGCCGCCGCGGTTGTAAGCTCGCCCATCCCATAAGAATGGTTTAATGTCGTTGACTGCGTTGTTATGAAAACTGCACTTCAATCGCATGCTTATGTAATCTCGTCACACGACGAGGCGCAGTCAATGTCTGCAGTCTATTCCAACTTCTGTGAACTTTTCTAAATGAAAAAGGCAGGCAAATCTGCACGTAAATCCCCGATACCTGTTTGCTTCGTTCACCACAGCCACACGACACAAAAGTTGCATCCATTGGCTGTCGCTGGCCAGCGCTTACCGGTTCGTGGTACAGTAGCGTGAGAGCAGGCAGTCTTACAGGGGTATTACAGGGCATGTGGCTGCCGCCGCCCCACTTTAGTCGCTATGGTCTATGACTCTGGATGGCTGGCTATGGAGGCCCGACAACTGGCCGGCGCAGCATTCAAATGACAGGTTATGCGAATCGCCGACGGGCGGTAAATGCTCAATATGCAGAAGCGAGCATCAAGAGATCGGAGCCAGCGCGTAGATGAAATGACTGCAATGTGAAACGCTGAACTTGTGAGGAGGTGAACGAGCGTCATGTGGTGGTGATTAGGTAAGTCTGATGAGTCATCCATGACATGTAAACAATCTTCGCGTTGTCGTCAGTACATCTATATTTTCTTTGAGTTTTGATCAGAAATTATGTCGTTATTATATGAAGTTACTTTTTATTAAAAAGGACACTATCTTGTTGTTTTGCTGCAGATTTGATTTTCCACATGATGACTCTTAAAAAATCATTTGAATTCCAATTAAAAAGCAATGAGATAATAAATTTCAACGTCATCAAGACAAAACTAAATCAATATTTTTTAAAAATAAATTCCTACAGAGCTCATAAAATCTGCAAAATTCTGCAGTCACTTGGCCTTCAAATTGCACGATGAGCAGCATTTTGCAGCATTTTGCAGTGTTCGCAGCTTTGCATTTGGCTGCCTGGTGGCCACATCCGCCCACCGCCTACTGCCGGCGTAACTGCCTACAGCGCAAAAGCGCAAAAGCGGCCCTGTACTAGCACTAGCGGCTCAGCCTTGTCCACTTTATCCGCTTTCCACACTGAAATAGACTATCCACACTGCTTTATTACGTATTGAGGGGCACATGACGACGGCTGGCGCTGGCAGCTAGCAGACACGACGACCCACGACAGCGACGACGACGGCGACAGCTTGACTTCGCAGTTCGGATCTCAACCTCCACTGTTCAAACCAATTCTACTGCCTGCCAAAAGCTACCATTGCAGGCGCATTCATCTACCCTACAGCGAGCCTCTCGACGCAATCGCACGGCAACCACCACGACAACATCCGGCAGCCTCCCGCAACACAGCGCATCCGATAAGACACGTCCAGATTGGACACCTCGGCCTGCCACGATGAACCGCCTCTTTGGCTCCGGCGGCAGCAAGGCCCCGAAACCCACCCTCAACCATGCCGTCTCCAACGTCAACGACCGCATCGCCGAGCTCGACACAAAACTCGCCACCATCAACGCCGAGCTCGCGACCTACCAGGCAAAGCTCGCCCGCATGCCCGAGGGCAGCGGCAAGCAGGCCATCAAGCAGCGCGCCCTCAAGGTCCTGCAGCGCCGCAAGAACCACGAGGCCCAGCGCGACCAGCTCGAGGCCCAGGTCTGGAACATGGAGCAGGCCCAGAGCATGCAGGACAACCTCAAGAACGTCATGACTACGGTCGACGCCATGAAGACCACCAACAAGGAGCTGCGCAAGCAGTACGGCAAGGTCGACCTCGACAAGATTGAGCGCCTGCAGGACGAGATGGCCGACCTCATGGACGTCAGCAACGAGATCCAGGAGACGCTGGCGCGCAGCTACGACGTGCCCGAGGACGTCGACGAGGCAGAGCTGGACGCCGAGCTCGAGGCGCTGGGCCAGGACGTCGAGTTTGAGGCGGAGCTCAACGGCACGAGCGCCACGGGCATCCCCAGCTTCATGCAGGACGAGGTGCCCGACTTTATCGACGAGCCGCCGCAGACCGACGGCAAGATCAAAGAGGCGGCGGGCTAGTCTTTTTTGTTATTTTTTGCGTCTTTTCTATCTTTTGTTTACTACTATGCTCTTGTTGTTCTTATAGCACGTTATCCTTATTTACTCGTATCATAAATGCATCGTGTTCGTGACCCCTAATGAACTATGAAACATGGAAACAAAGATTGAACAAAAAAACTCGATAGAACACCTTGCATGCACTCGTACGTCGTTAGAGAAACAAAGAGGAACAGAAGAAGAAAAACTACTCGATCGTGCCAAAGAACTTGCTGGCCTCCTCCAGTTCTGGGTCGCCATTGCAGAAGTTCCACCCCACAATCACCGCGGCCTGGCTGCAGCAGATGATCCGACTGGCATCAAACTGCAGCTTGAACACACGCGCCGGAGTCACGCCATTATCGGCTCCGGGCCCGGCTCCGGCGGCAACCGCTGCTGCTACACCTGGTGCCAGGGCGTGGTGGCCATTCTGGAGGTGGAGATGGTGCGGATGCGGGATCACGTCCGGTGCCGCCGCGGGCACAAGTGCTTGTGCGGCCAGCGACGGGTGGATTGCCGGCCCGCCTGCATCGGGATGATGCACATTGACAGGAGCCTGATCCGAAGCGGTGTGCAGAGGGACACCTAAATCCTGCCGGGCCGCGGCCACCCGCGCATGCATAGCCGCACGCCCCGCGGCCGACGGGTGATTCTCAATAGCCTCCACCAAGATCGCATTCATGGACGGATACAGCAGCTCGGGGTGTGCCGTCAGTGTCAGCGCCAGCGAGTCCACGCCCTGGTAGATGGCGTTGTGGAGAATAGGGACGAGGTTGAGCTGGTTCTGCGAGGGAATGGCCGATCCTGATCCTGATGACGATGCCTGCGCCGCTGTCGAGGTCGCGTCAATGTGCATTGCCTGGTTGGGAGGTTGGGTCTGCGCCGAGGTTGAGTCCATAGGCTGCTGCTCTGCCGTTGCTGCTGCCAGTGCTGCTGCCGCGGCTTCTTCCTGTCTGAGATGGTGCTGTGCCTTCCACACGCCGCGGCGGTCCCGACGCCAGATAATGATAGTCGTGTCGTACGAGCCGGACACAATGCGTCCGTATTGACCACCACCGCCACCCGGAGGCAGCTTCGCGCCCGTGAAGCGGATGTTCTCTGGCCGTAGCAAATAGTCTTCGTCGTCTTCGATCTCCTTCACAGTTGCAGCAGCGTCCGCAGCGGCTGCATTTTGGGTATCCTGGGGCTGGGGAGCAGCCGCGTTCGACTCTCCTGCAGCAGATGCAGCTTCTGCCGCAGCCTGTGCGCGTGCACTGCGCCGGTGCGACGTGTGTTCGCTGTTCTCGTACAGTCCGCTCTGGCGGTATTCTCTATACTTGGCGTCAAAGCGAGCGGCCGCCTTCTCATCTTCGTCCTGGCTGTAGGGAAGGTCGCCGAAGCCGGCCTGGACTGTGCGCACCAGGTTCTTGTGTGCCCGCAGGTTCGCCACTTCCAGACCCGTCGTGCGGTCAAACACCTTGACTTCGTTGTCACTACTTCCAGACACGATGCGCCGACCGTCGTACTGCACACATGCGATGCCCTTGTTATGGCCAATCAGCGTGCGCACACACGTCTGGTTCGGCCAGTCCCAGATTTTGACGTTGCGGTCGCCCGACGCAGACACGATCTCGCGACCGTGGATCTGCACTGCATTCACCGCAGCACTGTGGCCCTCCAGAATACCGATCATCGAGTACGCCGGCTTGATGGGCATCGTGTCGAGGAGGCTGCTGCCGTCCATATAATTCTTGAGCTGCACCGGCACGGGGTTGACTACGGATGCTGCCGACGACCTAACGCCGGGCTGCGAGTCGTAGCCCAGATCACCGGCCTTGAGAGGGCGACGGTTGAAAATCTTGATGGTCTTGTCTTTGGAGCAGGTAACCAGAATGTTCTTGTCAAACTTGACATTGAGAACCGGCTCGCGGTGAGCATTAGTCAGACGCTGCAGGACCTCGCCCGTCGAGAACTTCCACAGAATCACCTTGGAATCGCTGCTTCCCGAAACGATGAGATCCTCTACGGGGTCCGAGTCAAATTGCAGGCACAACACAGAGCCCTTGTGGGCCTTGAGAGGGCGCTGCACGAGCCGGCGCGTCTTCATGCTCCAGATGCGGATACTGCGATCACGACTGCCGCTCACGAGAAACTCCGAGTTAAACTGGATAGTGTAGATGCACTCGCCATGTGCTTCTTCCGGGTGGTTGGGGTGCGGGAACTGGAAGTTGGTAAACTTACCCAGCTCCCAGTTGGACTCCAGACGGCGGCGCAGTGTGTAGAGATGCTTCCAGTTGAGGCGGTGCCGTTCGCTCATCGAGTCCCATGTCCACAAAGAACTCCGAGGAAGCGTGCTGTTTGTGACGGCCATTGGCGATGTGAGCGTGGCGAGCGAATCAGACGGTGTCTCGAGGCGGTCACGACTCGCACTATGGGAGTCGGGGTCGGTTTCAGGCGGAGGCGACGATGCCCGCTGCTTGCCCTTGCGATTTGCGCTTGCGCTTGAGATGGTCGACTGCATTGAGTCGTCTCTTGCAAAGGAGGGCTGCTGCGAACCAACCATGGTCGATGTGGTTGAGCTCGAGCCAAAGATGCTCGTGGTTGTTTCTGTGCTAGCCGTGGACAACTCTTGCTGCAAATGTGCCACTGGCGATTTTGCATGCGGCTCGGGCGTGGCGTCCATCATAACATGGTCGCGGTCAGTGTTGGCGGCACGGCGGTTCGAGGATGTGATCGCGCGTCTCTTGGACATGCGGCTGCCCTCCTCGGCCACGGGCCGCTCGCGGTTAACAAGCTCCTCCCATTGCCGCAGTGCAGGTGTAAGGATCTTCCAGCCTTCGAGATGGTATACGGACTCCCACAGTTGGCGGTCGAGCGCAAGACCGTACCAGGCACGGCAGGAGCGGGCAGCTGACAAGAGAGACAATGGATCAAGGAAGCCGAGGATGTTCAGACAGATCTCAACCGGCAGGTAGCGGATAAAGTCGATGTAGAGCCGAGGACTCAGCTTCTCGACAATCTCAGCAACGACATTAGTTGGCAAGCTGTCAAGCAGTGTTTCGACGAGTTCTAGAGGTACATTGTTAGAACGCGTACATGGGTGCATGGGGGAGTCAATGCTCTGTGCTTGAGGCTAGGAACGTACGGATCTTGTTCGAATCTGAGAGCGATTTGATGTGCTGGAGAAGGGCATGGGGTAGAGGCGTAGCACCGCTTCTCGTCAACTTGCCAGTATTGGTGACGCTGGGGCCGGACAATGGAGCCTCGGAGTAGCCCTCATCAGGCTGTTGAGGCTCGAAGGGGTTCATGGCTTGGAGATGGCGCTATGTGCCGAGGGTTGTGTGTATAATGTAGACTGAGGCTCAAGCTGGATGTCCAGCAGAGGTGTTGTTATGGCACAACTAGGGCGGTGTGCAGCTTGTATAGAGTAGGTGTGGTCGCGGTGATAAACAGTGGGAGCTCTGGTGACAGCTTGGAGCTGGAGCACGCGATACCGCGGTAGTTGGCGATAGACAGCAGTCGTAACTAAGCTGCTTCGCACGCTATGCAAGCTGGAGCCGAGATCGATCGGCTTTGCAATGCGCAGTAGCAATCAGCCTGGATTGATGCTCGAGGCTGGGGCTGAACTGGAGGTGAAGCTGAACTGTGGGAGGAGTGAGGTCCAAGGTGGTCCCGCCCTCCTACTCAGTAGGTGCATTTGGTGCTTTCGGTGTATTTAGTGCATTTGGCGTGTCTGGGCTTGTTTTGTTGGGGCTTAAAACAGACCGCCAGGCATCCATGGGCCCAATTCAGAAGGACCGGGGGGCACTTTACGGATTTAGACGCTCGGATTTGGCAAGCACGGCAGGTGGCGACAGCGCTTGAACCCGTGCTCCGCAGCGCTCTAGTGCTGTAATATCAGTTGATAGCCCGTGACTAAAGGTGGGTCTATATCTAAATATTAGCCAATCATATGTCTCTGTTTACAGCCTGCACAACATCCGCATAAAAGGTCAACACGAGACAGATCGACTGCACTGAAGAACGACTGTTGTTGGACTAGCCATGATATTGTGTGATTTGCATAGTCTCTGATTGTCTTGATCTATATATGGTTGAGAGTGTCTTTCTCAGTTGTTTTTCAATAGAGTAATACTCGGTGATGTGGTATGTCGCCGTGCTCCTCGCTGTTATGCAGGCATGCCCTGTGTTGATGTGTCTGTGTTTATGTTTACTTGACTGTGTCTAGGTCTGGATGTCTCACCAGGTTTTTAAAGGCGTTGTTTTGTTTTGATTGATGTCTCAGTTAGTGGAACATATTTCGGTCATGTGGTCTTTTGCCATCTGAGATGCCAGATTAGTCATCACTTGGTTCAACATCATCATCCTGGCCACGATGTTTGCATTGTTTCGAATCATTGATCAAGCATAAAGTTGACGACATTTGAACATACGTGCTGGTTCATCACGTGAATACTATGACGATGAAACGGATCTCATGCCGGACACGGTATTCCGCGCGTGCATGAACGACCTGTTTCAACGTCTCCCGGACGGCATGGCTTCTGTCATCTCTCGTCTTCGCGTCGTCTTTCGCGTTCTTGTCGCTTGCATATGGCATACTCACCTGAATGCAATGCATCTTACTGACAGCCCCGCTCGCCAATACAGAGTAGGCTGCATGTATGCAACCTGCCCCCATCGAGCCATCAGCTCTGCAGCTACTGTGCAATATCCCGACAGCTCCGTAACCCGTACGCCCTTCTCCGTTGTAGTTTACTTTGCCTTCTCCATCCAGTGCCGGACAGTCCATTGCATGACACTGCCGGCATGTACAAACTCAAATTATCAGCATGCCATCCGTGAGCCGGGGAACATCAAACGTGATCGCCGGCAAGTGTCTCTGCGTCTGCCAACCGATAGACCAATATATGCATACTGTCAAGGCCTTCCCGTTACTGCATGCCTTACCATACAATAGCTGGCCTGGACGTCGGCATGGCCAGAGTCTATGAAATACTCCTGCATCATGGCCGCTTATTCCCAGATACCAACGCCGGCTCGCCAACTCTTCTAGAAGTCTCGCCAGACCCTTCCAAGCCTTGGGTATCCAGCAGCGTTCCATCACGGCGGGCTCCGCAAATGAACTTCATCTCCTCATGCTCTCTTCGTTTCTCTCTTTTCTTCGTTTCTCTTTTCTTGTTCGTCGTTCTGTCTTGTTTCCTTCTCCCACCTGATGTCTCCCCTCCTCTCCTTTTCCTTCTGCTCCCCTCCAATGCCACCTTATTCCCACGTTCTGCGTCCAAGCTCATATCTCTGCATCTCTACCTAGTATCTCTTCCACTCTGACGTTGCACTCTTGTCGCTCTTATCCTTCTTCATCCTCATCTCCTTGCTCTTCTCTTATTCCCTGCTTCTCTCCTATTTCTTCCCCTCTCCCCCTATCATCCCCCACTCCCATCGAACCGTAGAATGTTCTTCTACTAAAGCTAGTCCGTCACAAGCCTAGCGCAGCCAGTCGCAATTTGAAACAGCTACATCGACAGATCAATGCTGGTTTTCTGGGCTATCTGGGATATCTGGAATAACACACTCTGCAATCAAATGTGTCAATGTGTCGATGCTGTCGATATGCACTGTATGCACTGTACTTTGCCTGTAATATTGTACAGACGAGCCCGCGAGCCTGCCGGAAACTAACTAGCGCTATCTGCTTGTGCCCCTTTCTTTCGTCCTGCTCTTTTGCCCAGGGTCCATAACGCTCCATCAGACAGTGTGCAGCTCATACGACAACACTGTATACGCTCAGACGGGCACGGGTACCCACTTTACTTAGTCTCTGCGTCCCGTCGGCGCTTTCCTTGTTCACCCAACGCTTGGTCGTTCTTTCCTACGAAGTAGCTGTTTCCCCCTTTACCCTGTACGGACATACAGAGTACCTCGTCACCCCATCTAAAGCACACTAAAAGCATGTACCTCCACAGTGTCTATCCCAGTTACACACTGCTCGAGGTATCTTTGCGCCCAATCCCCACACAAGGGTACATCCTTGCGCCCGCCTTTAGCAGTCACCACTCATACCTCCCGACCAACCGCCCCCCTTCCCCCTCCCCCTTCCCATACTCTATCCCCTTCTCCCCAATAATCGTCTTCTGCCGGTGTGTGTTTTGCTTCTTCTGTTTCGACTTGGACTGTATTTCCTCTTTACTCTTTATTCTGGCATTTGCTTTTGCCTCTTGCCATTCCGAGTAATTCTCCTAAGCATAGATCCTAGATCGTCCCTCCCCTCCTCGACATATGCTGTATCGAGAAGGAGCGACTCCAGCAAAACGACCGAAGAGCAGAAGACAGAAAACGGAAGGAACGGCCCTGCACGACTTTGCCTATTCTGTCCACCCTCCTCCCCTTTGCCTCTTGCCTCTCGGCCACTCCTGCCTGTGACCACTCCTCTTTCGTCCATCTCTTCCAATCTCGACTCTCCCGCCACCACCACCATCCTCCAAAGTTGTCCTCACCCTCCCTTGACAAGACCACGACGCATCCTGCACGCACTGCATACAGACTACGCTTGCACCTGCGCTGACCGCTCTCGGCACACCACCGGCCACTCAACGCACACCCACGACCGCCCGATCTTGCACAAGCGCTTATCGACATCGCACGCGGCTACCTCCTTCGTCTCCCTGTTTGTCACCAAGCCCCTAGGTACAAGGTAGACAGAAGACAGACACTCGATCTCGTGCCTCTCGTCTCTCGCCCATCTACCTTGTCATCGTCACCTCGCTATTACTGTGACTCTGGGTTGATTCACACTTGACCCTCACCGTCCTCCCCACTCACCTCGCCCAACTCGAACTCGACCACTGCGAAACCGGAAAACCGGACAACAGACAAACAGACAGCACTCTGTCTAATCAGCACATATCACCTTCTCTCTCCCACCCCCCGCGCCGTTCTATCGGCGCATGGCGCAGTCATGGCTCATGCGCCTTTGTTAAGAACGAATACCGCTCCGCTCTTCGCGTCGACATCCTCCGCCCTCAACGGTGCCGGGTCCTCCTCGACCCCTCCCCCTCCCGGCAGTGCTCGCAATACTATGAGCAGTGTGAACTCCTCTAACGGCGCACCCCGTATCAGCCAGCTCTCAGGATCAACTGCCTTCACATCGACCACATCTCTCTCCGGCCTCGCTAGCTCCATGTCGGCAACCCCGCCCCCCTCCAATGGCCAAGTCGTCGCCACCAGCAACATCATCAACCAAAAGGCCGATGCCTCGCGGTCACTCTACCAGATCTGCGTGTCCCTGAAGCAGCGCCTCGCCCAGGTCCCAGGCTTTGAGGTGCACCTGGAACACCTGGAGCAACTTGAGCGCGACGAGTACAACGGCGACCCTGTCGAGGCTCTTTGGCAGCTTTTCCGCTCAGGCGACCCTCTTCTCACAGTGTACAACTGTCTGCAGCCGGCAGAACCCCTCGTTGTTGTCGTCGGCGAGGGTACCAGCGATGTCAAGAAGAGCAAGCTGGTCGCCTTCAAGTTCATCAAGGCGTGTATGAGCGACCTCGGCATCCCACCAGCAGAGTGCTTCGTCATTGTCGACTTGCTGGGCACAGACACCACCGGTTTTGTCAAAGTCACCACCGTCGTCAACCATGTTCTGGACCTGGCCAAGGAACGCGGACTGTTGCTCGAGGTTCAGCCGTCAGCCGAGGATGAGACGGCCGCCGTACCGGGCTCATCGCAGCTGAGCCAGCGCGACTACATTATTCGGGAACTAGTTGACACTGAGCGCAAGTACGTGCAGGATCTGGAGAACTTGCACGACCTCAAAAAGACACTGGAACAGCGCGGTATCATCAACGGTGACGTCGTTCACCAGATCTTCCTCAACATCAACCTGATTCTCGACGTACAGCGCCGTTTCCTGATCCGTATCGAATCGACCAACTCGGCACCGCGCAGTGCGCAGCAGTGGGGCAGCCCATTCATCGCTTTTGAAGAGTCGTTCAACATCTACCAGCCCTTCATCGCCAACCAGCGCATTGCAGCACAGCTCGCACAGACATACTTTGACAAGATCCGGGCAGCCGACCACCCTGTCGCCATTGACTCGAACACCCTCAACGGCTTCCTTCTCAAGCCCATGCAGCGTCTCGTCAAGTACCCTATGCTTCTCAAGGATCTTTCCAAGAAGAGCGACGATGCCGACGAGAAGGCCGACCTCGAGGCCGGTTTTGCAGCGGCCGAGCGTGCTCTGAGCAAGGCCAACGAGGCTGTCAACCGCGACATGCTCGACGAGGCACTTGAAGAGCTCGTTGGTCGCGTGGACGACTGGAAGAACCACAAGGTTGATCAGTTCGGCAAGCTCCTCCTCCACGGCGTATACACTGTTGTTACGGGCAAGAGTGACCAGGAGAAGGACTACGAGATCTATCTGTTTGAGTGCATCCTGCTGTGCTGCAAGGAGATCACGCCCAACAAGAGCAAGGACAAGAAGGACAAGACACGGTCAACAGGACCCAAGATCCGGAATCGGAATGCAAAGCTGCAGCTTAAGGGACGCATCTTCATGGCCAACGTGACGGAAGTCATTTCGCTGTCGAAGCCGGGATCGTACACAGTGCAGATCTGGTGGAAGGGCGACCCCGGTGTTGAGAGTTTCGTGATTCGGTTCCAGAACGAGGAGGCGATGAAGAAGTGGCGCTCCGGACTGGACCACCAGCGCAAGCTGAACGCGCCGAGTACCAACCAGAGCCCCGAGCAGGCTACTCCCGACTTTGCATGGATGCGGTCACAGAGCGGCGATGTTGGTGCCCTAGAGAACCCCTACGCCGAAGACCCCGATGATGATGACGACTACCTGCCCATGAACCCCCAGCTCATGCAGCAGCAGCAGTTCAACGGCCAGCCGCTACGGACACGCTCGATCACCAACGACAGCTCGGCGTCACTAAACAGCATGATGCGCCAGCCACCACCCAAGTTCCCCTTGCCCATGGTTCCCGGCTCGCTCAGTCTGCAGACACAGCTGCCGCCCCAGGGCTCGTCGTCACCCAGCTTCCGCAATGTCGACTCCTACTTCTCCCCTGTCGCCGAGTCGCCTGTGTCGTCGCGCACAAGCACAACATCCGGCTTCTTCCCGCCACCGTCGGCATCCTCCTACACATTCCCCAAGTCGTCCACACCGCAGCCCCCATGGGGCGACGGCGAGCAGAACAGATACACAGCGCCAGCCATGCCCCGTGCCCCGTCACGCGACGGCCCGTCGCCATCGAACGCATACGGCATGGTCAACGGCGGCCGCAACACCCGCGGCCCGTCAATGTCTGCCATGCCACCCAACTCGCAGACGCTGTCACAACAGCAGCGCAGCCGCAGCTACAGCACACCCGACATCCAGAACCAACAGGCACGGAGGCAGACCAATGGCAGCCAGGGCAACATCCCGGCCGTCCCCGGCATCCCATCCCACCTGCACCCGACGCACGAGAGACACGACTCGACCATTCCTCGCTCCAACACGGGCAGCCCGCGCAACGACCTGCCCATCCGGACGAGCACCCAGAGTCCTAGCATGCAGCAAGGCCGTCAGCAGTCGTACAGTGGCCCGACCATGGCGCAGTTCCCTACGCAGCCCATCTACCCGCGCCAGACGACACCCGGTCCTGGTGCTGGCGGTCCCGGCCAGGGCCCGACAAGCGCCCCTCAGCAGCTTGGCGGCGCCGGCTCGCCCCCACTGGGTGCCGGTGTCGGCGCTGGCGGCATGATGGCCGGCGGCGCCTCAGACCTGCCGATTCCGACGCAGCTCAAGGTCAAGGTCAACTACGACACGAGCAACTACATGACGCTGGTGGTCGCGTTCAACATCACGTACCAGTCGCTGGTGGACCGCATCGACGCGAAGCTGGCACGCTTCACCAACAGCAACATTGGCAAGGGCAACCTAAAGCTCAAGTACCGCGACGAGGACGGCGACTTTGTCAGCATCGAGAGCGACGACGACATCCAGATTGCGTTTATGGAGTGGCGCGATGGCGTGCGCAACACGTACAATGCGGGCGTCGGCGAGATCGAGCTGTTCTGTGTCGGCGAAGCTCTGTAATGGCATCATCTCTACTTTCTGTTCGGGCCGTCGGATTGGTGTCGGCCTTTTCTCTGGCGTTGGTTCTCTTCCATTCATTTATATCACGATTCAAGTTTTATGTTCGCACTTGCAATCTTCATCATACCATTTATTCGATTCTTCTTTTCTTCTTCTCTTCACCCACATTCTCTTATTCTCCTGTCCTCTTCTCATGGCTATCGTTTTAAAGATAAACTTGTTTTGCATGGGGGGCGCTTCCGGATATCTACCGTCTTGTTTGACATCTCGTTTATTGCCTAGTACTCTCGCTTCTTCATCTTCATTTTTATCTTCATTCAGTTTTGTTGTTTTGGGTTGCCTTGCCTTAATTTCCAGGCGCCTGCTCTCGTCCTGCTTCTACCTTTCTTTTGTACTGCTTTGATCTGCCATCTCCGACTCCTGGTTAATTACACAATGATTCATATTCTTTAAACAATACGCTGCCGTGATTTGTCTATTGTGAGCATGATACAACTTCTGCGCTGTCTTTTAATGCTTTTGTTATTCTTTTCTGTTTTCCTTTCATGCCATTTTTCCCTGGTCGTTCCATTTCAGAATCTAATGAGTAGCCATATGCATCATTGCTCTTAGTAACATTAGCTAACATCAATTTAAATAATTTCAAAAGAAATCTTCAAACTTATCGATACTTAAACTTCGCGGCAATTGTAATCACTACGGTCATTTTCCTGCCTGAAAGCAATCACCGTCTCAGTGATGTCGTCGTGCTAGTCACATGACGTAGATTTCGCAAATGCAAGAAATGCAGGAACGCACTGGCTGGCAGTTCTTGCCTATTTTACCCCTTATTACACAGTTGTAGGAGGAGCGGCGCGGCGCTAAATATTCGAGCTTACACCAGATCTTGACGCGTCCACTTTGACAGCTCGACCGGATATCCAGATTCTCAATCTTTGATCTTCATTCAACTCGACATATTGAACTTTCCCAGTCGCGCAGTTTTATCGACGAAATCGGATATACCCCAAAAGACTAATTGACGAAAACAATATCCCACCGACATGGCCGGCCTTGATCTCAAGGGCCTCAGCCTCGCGTTTCCGTCACGGCCTGACCTTGTCGCCGAAATCAAGAGCAATGCCGACTCGCCGGCGCGCGTCAAGCTGTTCAACAGCATCTCCAGCTACATCTGCGACCTGGCCTCGGCCGACGAACCTGCCCTGAAGCGGCGGCGGGTGGACGGTGCTGACTCAGCAGCGGCAGCAACAAACGGCAAAAGCAAGGGCCTGCCGTCACGGCAAGCACAGCCCAAGGCTGCGGCCTCAACAGCAGAGAGCAACCTAGAGGCAGCGGCGGCAGAGACGGTTCTCCTAGAAATCAAGGACGTGTCCGTGTCTATCCCGCAGCGCAAAAAGTACGACCTCGTCATCACACAAAACTACCTCTACGCGCGGGCGGCGAACACGACCGCACCGGTGCCCGGCATTGTCTACTCATGGCACGATATTGGTGAGTCTTCTCTATTGTTGTCTTATTAGGCTTCAAGACTAATAGGTAGAACATGTTTTCCATCTGCCCGTCCCGGAAAAGGCACAGGTGCAGTACAACTACATCATCATGCCGCGGGGCGCCGCCCTGGCTTCGTTGACAGCACCGGCCAAACCCGACCCGTCGACACCCGCACCGCCTGAACCACTCCTCTTCACAGTGCCCGCCACAGCGCCCAAGCCAGGGTCTATCAGCGGCCCTTCTGCCGGTCTCGCGGCCTCCGTCTCCGACTCCTACAAGGACCTGCTGCACTGGGCCATTGAAGGCCAGCTGCGCTCCGTCAGCAACCGCTACGTGTCCGCCATCGTGTCGGCCGACCCCAAGATCTTCCACAGCGCCGCGCGCCAGCCGTTCCGCCCGCAGGAAAAGGCCGTGCACGTGCGCGCATTCCGCGGCAGCAAGGACGGTTACCTATTCTTTTTGCCCACGGGCATTATGTGGGGCTTCAAGAAGCCGCTGCTCTTCATTCCGCTCGACCGCATTGCGGCCGTGAGCTACACCAACGTGCTGCAGCGCACATTCAACATTGTCGTCGAGGTGGACATTGGCACGGACGCCAGCGAAGAGGTCGAGTTTGGCATGATGGACCAGGAGGACTACGGCACGATCTCGGAGTCGTATGTGCAGCGGCACGGCCTGCAGGACCGCAGCATGGCGGAGCAGCGCAAGGCGAAGCGCGAGTTGGCGGAGAATGCGCGCGGCGAGAAGAAGGAGGAGGGCGAGGAAGGCGAGAACGGCGTTGAGAATGTCGAGAACGGCGAAGACGACGGCCTTACGGAGCTGCAGCGAGCCGAGCAGCAATTGCAGGATGCCGAGGACGAAGAAGAGGAGGACTACGATCCCGGCAGTGACGGCGACAGCGACGGGTCCGGCAGCAGCAGCGAGGAGGAAGACGATGATGGCGAGGGTGGCGGCGATGATGACGATGACGAAGATGAAGAGGACGACGAGGAAGGAGGTGAAGCCATGGATGCTGATGAGTGATCAGGACTCTACGATGTTATGAATTGATTTTTGTGTTTGGTATCATATTGGGAATTTCATGTTATATGAGATACACATTGTTCAAGTTGAAATAGATTTGGTTTTCTGCTGAATGCTTCTACTTTGCCACCTTGCTACTTTACTGTCCCTCCACCTCGAATGCTATGCTTTGTAGACCTCAAACCCGCCTAAACATGCTGTGAGAGAACGTATGGCTGGCTGGTTGTGTACTTGGGGACGCTGGTTGTTGTCGTCTTGCAAGTGTCGCTGCTGGCTGTCAAAGGCGGTGGCGTAGGTATCAGGGGACTGTAGGTTGACGTCTCGGGGCAGTGCGAGGTCGTGTTGTGATAATGGGTGTGGGAGCGAGTCGTCCATGTGGTCAATGGAGACGAGGGCGTCTCTGAGCAGGATGTTGTTATAGACGAGCTTTCTGTACAAGTTGACGACGGCGTGGTTTCTGTGCAAGTCGACGATGTTGTCGTAGTCTCGCTGCAACTAGATGACGTCGTCGACTCACTACAGATAGTCGTCGGCAGGTTGCTGCTTGTGCTCGTCGTCCTATCGCATACAGTATAGTCAGTGCAGCTCAGCGAGTAACGGGCGGTTTTAAAGGTCGTAAACGGTTCAGGAACAAACCCCGGGACCCATCGGCCAGGCGCTTCGGGGCAGTAGTGAACAATAGAGCAGAGGGCGCCCTTGTCTCTGGCCCAAAGCTCCGAGGCCGTGACAGAGCGCAAGAATAGTGCAAGTAGGGACAGAAAGTATGGCTGCATTTTGTTTGAAAATTAAGCTGTTTTTACAAGGAGATGAAGACAGCAAAACAATATGTGTTGACAGCGAGAGCATCGGTTTTATATCAATTCGAGCGGTATACATGCACTAACATCACTGCTGTTTGCCAGCGTACATTTCAGTGACAAGCGACTGGCAGCCAAATGTCCCAAAGCCAAAAATAGGGACCAGTCCCATGGCAAAGTCGTTGTCCTTCGTGTCCGACATTCCCAGTTGCCACTGTCTTGTACTTGGGTCTGCATCACCTCTTGTACTCTGTCTGGGACAATCAAGTTTAACGTCGGGTCTTTATAGACTTTGTGCTTGTCTTTGTGCTTGTCCTTGTAATCCAAGTCACAGTAACATACGCTACTCCCTCTCTACCTCAAACACCAGTCGACGCGTCTTCGGGTCATCCCAAGTTCGCTTGCCATCAAAGATGCTCAGGCCATTGTCCAGCTCAGCTGTCACAACCCGCCAGCGAGTCGTTGTCGTAGACACTTCCTCAACAAGACGGCGGAACGACTCCCCGTTGTGCTTAAACGTCGCACGCTTGCCGTGCACACTTGCTGTCGGTGTACCGTCCACATTGCCTGTGGCCTGGCCAAAGATACGCACGCCGGGCTCTGCCTTCAACAGCTGTATCGTGTTTCGGAACGCCGTGACCTGCTCGTCCCATGTGAAGAGGTGCAGAATCATGCCCAGCTGGACAGATGTGAATGTGCCTTGTAGATGTTTGGGCGGACTCTCGAGGATATTGAGTTCCAGCATGCTGACTTTCTTGTTTCGATCCCCAAAAAGACTGTAACCGAGGTCGATGAAAGCCAGGTTGAGCTCGGCGCCGACAACACTAGATGAAGGAGCACCGTCGTAAATCAGCTTGCGCACATCCTGGCCCAGACAGCAGCCGATATCGAGGAATTTGCCGCCTTCTTTGAGTGAAAGTAGAAGCTTTGGGTAAAGCTCGCGCTTGGCAAGATTGAGCTCGAGAAAACGGAACTGCCCTAGGCATGGGTAGGGATGAACAGCCCAGGCCTCATTCCGGGTCTTGACGACGTGCGCGACGACCTGGTCAGGCTCAACATGGCTGTATTCTTCAAGGAGTGTGCGGAAATCGCCATCAACAGTCGTCGTCTCTTCGAACCACTGCTGGGCCGTCGATGCGTCGGCACGGGGAGGAGCAAAGGCCATACTGTATTCTGTTGGTTTTTTATGGAGATGAAATGATGCTGAAGTTAAAACAGGCTCTTATATGTCAATGTTTGTTTAAGTAGGAACTGCCTCTAGTGTAATGGCTGCATGGCGTGATGCCGTTTTGCCGTGATTCGCGGGGTTCAGTCGATCATAGTGACAACGGTTATTATGGTTAAAGTAGTGATGTATAAACTAAAGCAAGCTATGTGATAAGGAGAAAAAAAACCGGCAGCTAAAAGAATACTAAAAACCAGAAACAAATTACAACGTCACCAATACCTTTTTCAGCCAACAACCCATTAATCCTCCTCTTTTGGTGACTTTTTGTGAACAAATTTGATCCTCTACTCCTTCTTCCAACCGCTCTCGGTGCGCAGCCACTCCGCAAAGGTCTTGGGCGCAGGACCAGGACCCTGGGTGCGCAGCTTGTTCACGTCGATACCGTAGCCCTCGCGACCAAACCACCGGAACATGCGACCCATGTCCGACATGAACAGCAGCACCAGCTTGCCAAAGATCCACCACGCCCACGGCGCGTCCTTGCCGATGACGCGCTTGAACTCGGCGCGCATCTCCGACAGCGTAATGTCGGTACCCGCAAGACCAATCGCCTTGTTGGTGTAGGCCGTCTCGCTCACACCCTTACTAGCGGCCTCGATACGCTTCACAAACGAGTCGGCCGCCCACAGGCCAATGTCGCTCGTCGCAATCATCTGCAGTGTCTGGGTCGGCTTGAGCGAGATCGACCACATGCTGACCATCAGGGCACACACCTGGCCACCGGCCTGCAGATTGTCCATGAATGCGGCGGGGCGCAGCACAGTCCAGGACACGGGGGAAGCAGCCTTGGCAGCGGCATCGCGCAGGTGCAGCTCGATGGTGTGCTTCTCGGCAAAGTGCGGCACGTCCGTGGGGTTAGACCAGCTGCGCTCGTCACCACCGCGGTCGACACTGGAAAAGACAATGTTCTGCACACCGTGGGCAATGGCCTCGTCAATAAACGGGATGGCCTGGGGCTCTTCCTTGGGCGGGACCGTGACGAGGAACAGGTCCGTCACAGAACCCTTGGGCAGCGAAGCAAAGATGGCGGCCGGCTTGAGCTGGTCGCCCTCGACGAGCTCGATGCGGTCGGACTTGGCAGCCAGGGCCTTGGCGCGCGGCGTCGAGGCGTCTCTGGTCAGGGCGAGGATCTTGATGCTCTGGGCGGCCGGCGACTTGTCGGCCAGCAGACCCTTGATGGTGTTACCACCCTGTTTTCCGGTAGCACCGACGACAAGGACGGTAGGTTGCAAAGCAGCAGGCATTTTATCTGATTTTATGATGTCTGACGGTGTGTGGTGATGCAATGTTGCGTGGAGCTCGAGATGATCGAGTTGTTTTCTAAAGTAAATGTTTTGTTTAAGATGAATGGGGTTGTAAGTGATTTTGTTGGTAATGTTTATATTAAGTTATGAATGGGTTGTATGCTGGTGTGTTGTTGAGATGAATGATGAGATAGGATGATGAGATGAAGAAAATGAAAATATGTCGGCGAGGACAGTTCTATTTATGTTTTTCAAAAGTACAAACCTTGATAGCTCGAATACAAAGAAAACTTGAATCAAACACACATGCCACTCAGAATCCAATCTAGATAGAACCACAAAGAAACGATATACAATGTCGAAGGATCAGGATCACATAATCGGGCTAATCTTGGAGTGGTCTTGTCAGCAGCACCCAGTGAGTCGGATAGAATAGTCAAAGCATGGAGATTGGCATGAGGTCCAATGCCGACGCCAGCACGAGGCTGGGCCACAGAGTAGGAAACTAGTCAGGGCATGTCCGCCGAGTTGCACGTTTTGAGGTTATCTTGAGCTCATGAAGCGAGTCGAGGACGGCTGGCAGCCAAGATGGGGTGGGTCCGAGTGACAACTTTAAGTCAAGGCTGGCCAATCACAGCATTTTGGTCCACCTTTTAGAGTGTCTCCACTATTACAAGGCAGCTTTTGTCAGCACGGTAGAAACTGCCCGACTCAGGGCTCTTGCCTTTTCAGGACTCACACAGCCGAGATGGTGTCCGGCCGGACCAAATAAGGCAATTACGATCGGAGATGCCAACTCTTGATTATTAAGAACGCGATGGCAATCTTGAATGCGGAGTAGTCATCGGCGTCTCTCGATTTCTACTCCGATGATTATGAAAGATAACTTTTAATCAAGATAAGCTACTGCCATTAAATACCATGCTTGTTGTTGAAGTTGACTCTGTTGACCAATTTGGAAAAGTTGGTCTTGTTTTACTTGGATGAATGTGTTATTATTATTATTTGTTTTTAAAAAAACAGAAATATTCCAATCGTTTATCTTCTCTTTCTTTCAGCTATTTTAAAACAGAAGAGTAGCTTGCATTTTCCCAATTGTGAATTATCAAATCCAAAAGAAATCATACACTTAAATGTTTTAGAAAATTATTACTACGAAAAAACACAACATGAGATGCGAAGATACAATACTCAAAAACGTAAATTTTACAACGAGATAGATCTATCAAAAACAAAGATAAACTACCTACAGAGCAGGACCCTGCCAGCCGTCACGGTCGAGCCGGCCAAACCACGACTGCTTGTGCTTGAACGTGACCTCGCGCTGCTTGTTGAAGCCGCCCGCCTCCAGGAGCTGGATAAACCGCGTGTTGTCCACGCGCGGCTCAATGCACACGCTCTGCGTGCGGTAGTCGCTCGTCAGAATGTACTGCACAATGCTCGACAGCCACTGCTGCACGCGCCCGCGTGCCCACTCCTCGCCGATAAAGACGTGCAGGCCGCGGTCAAAGTCGTCCGTCGGCGCGCCCACCAGCACGCCCAGAATGTCCTCCTTGACCCAGTAGATCTCAAAGTAGCCAAACGGCACGCCGTCCCACATGGCAATTACGGGGAAGCTGTGCTGGCTGGACAGGCCGACCTCGAGGAAGTTGTCCTCCCAGTTGCCCCAGAATTTGGATACACGCGGGCTCGAGAACCACTTCTTCATCAGGTCAGTGTCGGACAGCGCCGTCAGCGTGGCGGCTTCGGCGATCGGGTCTTGCGGGCCCTTGGGGCCAAGGTAGGGCACGGCCTGCGGCGACAGCGACGCGACACGCAGCGACAGGTACTGGTTGGCCGACGGCACGAAGCGCGAGTAGAACACCTCGCCCTGCCGGGGCGGCTTGGGGCGCGCAGGGTGGCGCACGTTGTTGGTCATGGTGTAGCGCAGCGGGCCGGGCGGGTAGTACGTGGGCAGGTGCGATGTCGAGAAGAAGGGGCCGATGGGGAAGCTCTGCACGGACGCCAGGGCCTTGGGCTCGCCGTCGGCAGGAATAGGCGAGCCGGGGCGGCTGCCGCTGGGGGAGCCGGGGTACGACGATGTACCGCCGATGCCGCCAACGCCGGCAATAGAGGCAGTGGCCTTGGTGGCCGGCTGCAGCGTGAATAGGAACAGCTGCGGCGGGATCTGCCAGAACATGCTGCGCGTCATAAACAGGTTGTCCCAGCTGCCGCCGTTCTCGCTCTCGTCTCTGCCCGACGACGTGTCGGGCGACGCGACAAGGCCCATGCGCTCGAGCTTGGGAAGCAGGTTGCGCGTGCGAAACAGGCCCTCGCGCTTGATGCGGATGCGCCAGTCGCCGCGCGGGCGGCCGCCGACAGGGGTGCCGTTGGACGCCGCCGTGGCGGGCAGCAGGATATCGGGCGCCTGCTGCTGGAAGTACCAGTAGAGTGTGACCCAGAGCATCATGGCGGACTGGCGCGTTGGGCTGGCGGCGGGCTTGTACTCGCTGGCGCTGGGGGCGCTGACGCTGGAGATGAACAGGCTGTCGCCCAGCAGCGTAGGCTTGCGGAACGAGTGCACATGCGGCTTCTCGTCGGTCTTGGCGGTAGCGTCAGTAGCAGCATCGGCCTCGGGCTTCTGCTCATCCTCGGTGTGCAGGACAACAGTCCATCCAACGGGGTATGCGCTGTGGTGGGCGTTGAGGTCGTTGGACTTGAACAGCAGGCCGGCAAACACGGGCACGACCGTGAAGCTCTGCCCATCCGGCAGGTAGACCACAGAGTTGACCATTTTGATGCCTTTGTCTTTCTGTAAATAAAAGCTGTGTGACGTGTCTTGGATGTCTTGATCAGTGGTAGGTCGATGCAAGACAGATGGGCTGTTCAGTGTCAGTCGTTGTTGGCAGTTGGTCGCCGGTCCACGCAGTATGATCTACCTACTGTTACTACATCTTAAATCCCTCTCTGTTATCAATCTCTTCTTTTTAATCTTCCATCTCCCAACTACTCGTCACTCCCCTTCCATCATCCATCTTTTTCCTCTCTTTTTCCTCTTCCCCTCGTCAACCCCCCACTGTAAACCAAGATCTCTTTTCAAATGCCGCGATTTCCCGTTGCAAGTACCATTAATGCACGATGTTACTTACTAGTGGAGTTTGCCTAATAAAATTCGTCAAACAATTCTATGAGGCCGAAGCCGGTTGCGATTTCGTATAAATTCACAGTTGATGACGCTGCGAGTTACAATACAAAGTAGGCAGGTACCAGTAATGCACGCGCTGTGATGCAAGAGCTCTGCGGGAATTAGTGGGGCGACAAGCTCTGTTGGTGGGGTAGGTCGGCGGCAGTTCGGCTTAGTGCTGGTAGAATGAAAGGAAAGAACAGGCTGGAGCAGGGGCACAGCGCTGTAAATAGAAATTTCTTGACGTCGCATAGAATTATCTGATCGAAATAGAGGGGTTAATCAGCGAGCGCATCGGGCAGTCGCGGCCGTCGCAACTTCTGATGCTCAGCTCTTCGAAGTCCGTCGCTCTTGCCTCAATCGAACGTATTTGTCCCTGATCTTACAAACCACGTGCAGACCACGCGATCATCAACGACATCTCTAAATTTGCACTCAATGGCTCAATCTATTGTCTTTCGACCGGTCTCATGCTCCCTATAGGATGCTTTGTCCAACACTGCAGCATCTCATGATTCTCGGGGCCACCCGCTCCATTCTCGGTATCATGCTATACTAGTCTTGGCCGACCCTGACCACACCATCAACCGGGTCCTTCCTCGCCGATACCGCGCCCAAATTCTGCTGCAGATCATGATTTCCTCAGTAGACCGAGTACAGTTATTCTTCCCGATCTGTATTTCTTCTCTCGAGTTCCTTATTACGTTTTCTTCTAGATCCGTTTTGAGTACCGAGTCTATTCCATTTTCGCTCGCTCATGCTAAGTGCTAGATAAAAAAAACTAAAAAACTGTAAATGCAACCGCGTCGTTCCGGCAGCTTCCCAGCCATTCGTCGTGAGATGTCCTCATATGGCATGCCCATTACTTCTTCTCCTCCTTCTTCTCCTGGTCCTTGCCTTCATGCTCTTCCTCTGCCTCCTCCTCACCTTCCATCTCTTCCTCCTCTTCCTTGGCGTTGTTCGCCCGCTTCTCTTCCTTCTCCAGCACCTTCTTGACCTTGGCGCTTCCCAGGTCGCCGGCCTCGTCCCAGTCGACATCGTACTCGTAGGCAACGCTGCGGATCTCACTGCGCAGCCCGTTGGCCTCCTCCACCAGCCGCTCCCAGCGACGCACGTCGAAGCCCCGCGTCTCATACAGCGATGTTTGGTGCCGTGACACCGTAACATTCATCGCCGCCTTGTAGCTGACATCGCGGCTCACAAAAAGGAACCAAAAGTAGCCACCCAGAATAGCCGTCAAGCTCGCCAGGTACGTGATCGGCTCGACCAGGTCCCAGCCGTAGTCGGTGCAAAACGTGACGTAGTACACCACTGCCCACCAGCCCACCAAGATGCCAAAGCCGCCCTTGGCCAGGTTGCGCGCGCTGCGGTGCGCCAGCATGTCGCACTCGCGCTTGATCTCCGCCAGCTGCTCGATTTGCCACGACAGCCGCCGCAGGCGCATGCGCTGGTAGTAGGTGCGGTCGTCAAACGACGGCACGCTGACCTGCACTTCTTTGGCGACCTGCTTGGGCTCGTCTTCGATGCGGATCACAAACTCGCGGCCGCGCGCGGCCTCGCGAATAAAGTCGCCCATTTCCGTGCTGCTGCCCCAGCGCACCCAGTCCTTGTCAGTGTCTTTACGCTCGGCGCCTTCGTGGCCGAGTCCGGAGTAGGCCGCGACGTGCGATCCAGGTTTGGGGTGCTTGCTCTCTTCGCGTTCCTTCTTCTCCTTGTCGCTCATCTGATGTTCGCTGCCGGTGTCCTCGGCCCAGAACGTGACATTGGGTGGGCGTTCGCGTCCCTTGGCATCGACGAGTGGTGGCAGCTCGGCCTGGATGAGGCGCTGCACGTAGGAGATGGGCTGCTGGGGGTGCAGGAAGAGCGATAGTGGCTCGATATGGGCATTGCCATCTTTGCCGTCGAGCGGTCCGGTAGGGAGGGGGAGGATGAACTTGAGCAGTCGGTTGGGTGTCGTGAGAAGCTTGCCCTTTGTCATGTGCTTGCCGACCGTCGTCTCGGTGTCAGCTACAGGCGGCGGCCTGTCGAGGCCCTCGCGCAGCCATGGGCGTTTGGTCTGGCTTTCCTCGGCCTTTTCTTGCTGTGCCTCTGCGCTGAGAGGCCTCGCTGGACTTTCGGCCGATTCATCGGTGGTTTTCCGGGCATCGCGTAGTCTTGTCGATTGACAAAAGAATGCTTTCTGTAATGGTGCAAACGCGCTGTCGATGCGGACGGTGTCAATACATGGTCGTGATAATGTCGAAGCTGAGCTCGTCAGGCGTGGTAGCCACCGGAAGACGCCTGCCATTGTTATTGTTTAGATGTCAAAACAAAAATATAAGACAAAGGAAAGAAACAGCAAGATAAACAGATGGATTGTGTTTTGTTCACGCGTCATTGCCCGTTGGCATGCATGTTTCAAGATAAGCTGATTGTGGTTAATGTTTATCGATAGCTCCCTGTGAATGACGTCATGACGACAGCTCCAGGGGTGCTCATTAGGTGCAGATCTTCAACGTCACCACAGCCTTGCATCAGCGACGTCAATAAAACGTCAAACTCTTTTCGTTATTCCTTCACGTCCTTATTTAGTTTTGCACTATATAAATAGGTTAGACTATGACTCTGCACACTTGATTAAAACACCAGAACGTATTGCACAAAACAAGAGGGTAGCTTGTGCAGATATCACCCATTTCCGGCAACAATCACATTTATTATCGACACAAGAGTTATTGCCTAATTGCGACTACGACATATTTATATATTCTTTTAGACAGCCCATTAATACAGTATCATGATCTTTAACCCGGGCTGTCCGGGGCGGGACAAGATTATTGCGACCACCAATAAGATAGCCAATAAAACCGATTGATTCGATGCAGCTCCGACATCATGCCTATTTTCGTCAGCCTGCATAATTATTGAATAGACAGTTCGATGATCTGCAACATTTCGATGCCCACACAACAGTAAACAACTGGCTTGCGAATACAGTGTATCATGGCTTGAGCTAACCGAAATCGCACACAGACCAGTTTTCTTAAGAGCTATGAGTTGGTAATTTCTTCATCAGATGGACTCCTCAATTATCAAGATTGTCGGATGCCTCCTAAATGAGGCTATGCTAACGCCATATTAGTATTGGATATTATCTTGGATATAAGAGTATGGAATGTCTTATCATAAAAAAACACCATGTTCTGAGAGCGTTTTGAATGAGCATGTTGACAGTATGCTAGTCTGACAGCACCACACTTGCCTGGCTTGTGTGCTGACCGGAAACACATGACCAGCGAGCACGGACGGTTCCCGCAAATAGGCATTTTTCCAGGAGAACAGCAGACGGAATTATACCGCACTGCCAGTCAGTATCGATATGAATGCGTACGAGACGGTGAGAGGGCTTGCGGGTCCAATGATGCAGGTAATTCTTCGTATCCTTGCAGTATTGCACGGAGAATTACAGCCTGGCATAAATGAATGATTACAATCTAATCTTGCATAACAAGTGCATGTGAAAGGTGAAGGGCAGAAAGGGTAATTATTGCGAGCCTTGGCCTCACGCTTTGTTACGTTGCCGCCCTTACCCACCAGCTGAACTAGCCCACAGCACCACAGACAAAATCTCCGCGTTCTTCACCGTGAATAGTGTACCGAAGCTATTAACATGCAATCATACGAGGTTATCAATCCAATTGTCATGAAGTTGATACTGGTAGTACCCACGACCAAACCCTTGCCGAATTGCCGGACGACACCTACTGAAGATGGAAGTCAGGCCCGAAATGAGGATACACCGAGGAGGTTTCCACGATACAGCGCCGAAGAGCATAACAATAATTACAGCCCTTGTTTCAGGGCCTGCTACTGCCTCTTGATTCGGTTTGTGCCTGGCGCCATGTGGACACTGCCGACATCCGCGTATTACTGCAACAAAGACCCAGGAATCGAGACCAAACGTACCAAACGAGCCAAATCCCGTGAACGTGGAGAAGTGCTGTAACAAAGGGTTTCGAATAAGAAAAAAGCCTGGCAAAACTTGGGGTAAATGCCTCGGGAGGATTGGGCCAAGTAATATTAGCGGTGAACACCACCTTTGCCCATACGACGACTGCAGACATGCAAGGTGAGCCTTATTTTATGCGGCAGATACAGTCTATGAATACTGCCTTGCAAGGTCTGATGTAGGCAGAAGACATGGGGCCTGCTATAGGGCAATTTAACTGTACATATAACCAACAATATTCTGGAAAAACCCCAGACGGCATGTTTTACATGTTAAGGAAGTCAGGTATTATATACCTTATGAATATAGATGCATAGCAGCCTTGAGAGTGAAGCACAAACATGACCGGTACAGATCTATTATTATATACTTAACTAATAATGTAGGCCGGGTGATATGCCGTGTACTGCAGTATCCCGTCGTCGTTTCAAGTCAGACTGCAGCTATTAGGACTCCTCACGGATGATCGGAAAACATGGTTTGATGTTGCATCGCAGTGATAATCGCGGCAAGGGTGAAGAGGAACGAATAAGACGTGTGAGATCGAGAGGGGGCCAGAGACATGTGCGATGTAAGAAGAGGGGAGCGGTGACAACAACCTTTGTCATGATTTGCAAGCAGTCTGACTGGCCATTCCAGATGCAAGGCGTAAAGCAAGCAAAGAGTTTGTCCTCACGGCTTCTGGACGAGCATAAGACGCCATTTGTATTGCCCCAGGCCGACACTTAAAAGTCCTTGCTGAATATTACCAACACATGCTGATATCAATCTCACCAAGACCGAAACTTGATAGCTGATAGCTGATAGCAGGCACTTAGCTGATAGCATATGCACCACAGCTGGCCCATGTCTATGCCATGCCACCCTTCCCCGACTTGTCCAGACAAGGTATACGACGTACATTATCTCACGCCTGCTGACGGAAGCTAGGCTAGGGAACGTGCTGTGACCTCACGTGGTGATGTGCTGATTCCAAACAAGTGGTAGTCGGATAATCATCACCGCCTACACAGGCTGGATAGCGCGAGCCATATAGCAGGTGATCTGAATGCACGAACATTGGGTGTGTGTGGGAAAATTGACAAGAACTCCTCTATGTCATCCTCAACCTCTGATGTCCCGGGAGGTGCAGTGACAGCCATGGGAAAGGGTTATACGGGTGTTCTTTACGTGTGGTAGCATTATAAAGATAAAGAACGAGAAGACATGACTGGCTGATTTACGATGTTTGATATCAGATGCCATAAGGCTTGCTACGCTTTCAAATTTCATGACGGGTGCTGGGTATCGGCCGTCTAAGAAAGCGCGTCAACACAGCAGACCACGAAGAGAAGTCCAGATGCCCGATGATCTCTCACGTAGGCCGCCTGTGAGGTCTTGCAGTTCAGTTGTACGGAATGTCTAAAAGCACTACCGGCGTCAGAAAGACCCAGAAAGACCCGGCACGCCTATCCAATGCCCATGCCCAGTATAATCTCACTGACAATTTTTGAAGTTCAACAGTCACCGCATTTTGCTGCGAATAATACTAAGTAATACTAAAAAATAAGAAGGTGAGCAAGTTAGGAAGCTAGGAACAAAAACGGTATACGAGGACTGCATAATCAACCTTGTCATTCTGGCGTAGGCTCTTGCGTAGATGCACCTGAACGTGTGCTGACAGAGATAACATCGATGCTATGGCCGAAATAATGTCACTACCATCGTCTGTGCCTCAATGGATGCCTTCTTAGGTTGTGCCTTGACGTCTGTTGGGGTTGCAGGCTTAGGCGTACGCTTTTTGATCATTTATTGCTGGATTGCACCAGGCGTCTCGCCTCTTACATAAAAGCGACATCTCACAGCATGACTTGTTGCCCGACATGTACTATCTCGATGTCATATCGACTCAGTAGTGGCGTGCAACTATGCCAAGAGCCATATATACGTATTTGCCAATATTATTCTCATATGACGGTTATGACCTATTCTATTTAATGTATTGCCGATTATTGTATCTGAATAAAGACGATTCTGCCAGATTACATCGGTATTGGATGTCGTAGGATCCGTGCTGCCAATGGTGTTATTGTTAATTCCCGAATGCCCGAAAGGATGTCATACAGTGTACAAAAATAAGTCAGCCCTGTAGGGAGTGAGCAGCTGGCACAGAATTGCCCGGCGGGTGTTTGCTTGCGAATCAGCCAAGCTTGGGCGTCGTTGGCTGTTGCTCTTTCTAAACCAAACTAGCCCGGCAAGAATTGCAAGACACTATCGTCTAAGTGTCAGCTGAGCTGAGAGGCCGACATCGACATCGATCTGAACGCCTGTCAGCATCGTCAAGCTCGCCACATTGGGAGATAGCGCAGGTGCGTTGGGGGGTAGCCTAGAGGTCCAGGATTAAGGATACTCAGAATAAGATCTGGGTAAGCTCGTCATCTGGATGCATGGTATTTTTGTTAAGATATGCATGGCTATTGTGTTTATTCACTATGTCCGCCGTCCGCCGACTAGTACGCTTACACGTACAGCCTGCCGTCTGCCGCCTGCAGTTTTGACCTGCAGTTTTGGCCTGCAGTGTTTAGCCCGCAGATTCCAGCCCATGTGCCCGTGCCCAGCTTACCTCGTGCAGCATCCAGCTTACGACGAAGCAAGGCAATATTATGCAGATGCATTCCGATTCAGCTTGTACAAGAGAGGCCGGTTCATATTTGCCACCGCACGGCAGCATGGCTTTAGTATATCCATGATAGCTTTATGATAGCTTTATGCTAGCTTGCTTACTTCGTACTCTTGTTATTCAATAGTTCAGCCTTACTGTTCGACGTAGTATTGTCGTATGGCCCTCTAGCCTGCATCTGCCTCTAGTCTCTAGTCTATGAGTCGCCGACTCAACCTACACTACTTCAACACATCACCCGCGCCAAGGCATGCATGCATATATATGTACTTCATTGAGGCTGTGCACTCGAATCTTAACAAAGAGCAGCAAAAAGAAGGATTTCTAGCCGTGGGATTGGCCAGCGAGTGTTGGGAATCCTCCTGGTTTTCCTTGCAGCTTTGATGCTGCATCACTACTGCAGCTACTGCAGCTACTACGACACTACTGGCAATGACACTACTGCAGACTGTGCAGACTATGTTGTAGCCTGCATGCCCTGCATACTGCCTGTTGTCTAGCCGGATGGGATCAGAGCTCATTATTGAAAATGATACCTGTACGGGACGCCCCGTAGTTCATGTAGGTTTATTGTTATTTATAATTTTATGAGTATGCTGCGAAGCAGTACATTATTGGTCGAGATTGATAATGACACCGCTTTGACGACTCGGTGACAGCGACAAACGTCATGCAGATATACAGCTGCTGTCGCCCGTGTCGTTGGCTCCGGCTGAAAAATCTGCAAGCCGCAAAAACTTTGCGAAGAGTTTTCTTGTGGCTGCCATCGAACACATGACGATGTGCTTGCGATCGTGAATCGGTTGTGGCGATACCGACAGAATAATTAACGGCATCCCCGGACCCGTTACCGAACACAAGACGGGCCCGGTGTAATCGGAGTCCATGCCACACCCAGTTCATACAACTATTGGCACTATCAAGGCACAGAAGGCGGTGAGTCGTTGTTTTCTCACAGAAGCAGTTGTACGGCGCATGCAGCTCGTGGACTCGGCGTCTATGCACACCCAGCAGGTAGCAGCGGCACTGAGCACAGTATAAATTTTAATAGCCAACTGCAAATAAGTACATCTACAAGTTGTGCCTCCGTGTACCACGCAATGGCTAAGCGGTAGTGTGGTGATCTCGAGAAGATGACAGCCACTGAGATCTGTGCAACACGATAGTACTGAGACAAGTGATAAGAATCAATAATGGATAATAAAAATAATAAGATGGGCAGTATCATCTTGATCTCCAACGATTGGCCGCCATGGGTTGCAACGAGCCACAGCCCTTTACGGCACAGCTCCTGCCCTACAAGGACTGAAGCCGGGGCCGCAGTGTCATGTGAATGGCCAAGATGGTGCACGCGATGGGCGCCGAAATATAACCGGTTTCCATCTGCCTTGTTCTAGTATTTTTAATTTCTTTTTTTATCCGTCAATTAAAGAATGAAACAAAAATGCGATCGCTCAGCCTTTCCGTTTTGACCGTCGCATACGACTTCGTATATCTGCGGCGATTTGCCTCAAGTCGCGTTGCGTTGCATGTCAAGGCGCCTTGCGAGCTTAATGATAGGGCGCGAGAGTAGAATAATGCGACATTCCGTCAGAGCGTACTTTTGATGTTTGATCGGCCAAATGCAGTCCGTGTAAAAGGTTAAACTCAAAAAGAACAGAATGCAAAAGGAGGGGGAAGCTCGACGCTTTGATGTAATGTTTTTGTCAGCCTCAGTGGGCTCGGCTGAATTGCTCCATGGGCTGAAGCAATCGAGCAGTGACCCAAGAGCCTAGGAGCCTAGGTGAGTGAATGGAGCGTACTTTTGAAATGGACATTGTGAAATGCAAATGCTTTGGCAGGCGAGGCAGGTAGAATTATATCCAAACTATTTGAAATACATTTGAATAATAATATAAAGAGAGGAAAGAAAGTTACTTGGTACAACAGGCAGCCGCTTTCTTCGTCCCATTGCGCCCATTGGACCTGTATTAATGCGATCTCTCCGATCTGCCACGTACCATGTTGAAAGTCCGAGAATCGCAAAATGATGTACAGACAGAAAAAGGTAAAACAAAAATAAAACAAAAATCCAGCAGCGCATGACCAGTCCACAACATTGCCTCAACGCCTCACCACATTGTCTGCCAAGCACGAGGCAACTGTAAGACACGGGCACAGTCGGTTCTCGGATAGGCAGGTGTCTCGTGTGTAAGATTGACTGTTGCAATCTTCTTCTTTCATTCACTACTGAGTATTGACGATACACGGAATACAAGAT
This sequence comes from Ophiostoma piceae, assembly GCA_032248835.1. Classification (NCBI taxonomy): domain Eukaryota; kingdom Fungi; phylum Ascomycota; class Sordariomycetes; order Ophiostomatales; family Ophiostomataceae; genus Ophiostoma; species Ophiostoma piceae. The sequence goes on from CP135127.1 coordinate 225,469, forward strand.
ACAACACGGACGTCTACGCCCGGCAGGCATGACTTGAGACAAGGTAGTCGAGACGGCAAAACGCAATGAAACAACACAGCCGCCTCCCGATACGGCCGTGCCTACCCGTCGTTTAGCACAGTCGAGTCTTTCGTCTCATGAGATGAAGCAAGGATGAGGATATTGAACAAAGAGAAGAATAACTTCAATATGAAATAAACCACGGAAACCTCGGCTGCCCTACCGTATCCGTATCCATACGTAATACGCAAGCTAGCAAATCGCACCATCAAAGTAGAGGCTAAACTGTAAGGCAGTCAGGCAGTATTAGCAGTCCGAGAGCAAAGTAGTACTCAGTGATAGTCTATTGTCAAGAAATAAGCAATACAGGGGTTCGGCACTACTTTAAACTATGGAGAAGACGAGAAAGGCACTCCTACGCAGCATGAAAGCGCGCAGCCTAGAGCCTTGCCCCTCTGCCCCTGACCTCAACCAGTGTCTTATTGCTCTGCGATCCCATTTCGATAGTCTTCATGTTATTGGAATCCAGATGGATGTAAGATTGCTTATAGCTTCAGTTCTCGGATGAACTCGTCATCTCTTTGGAACTTGGCTTCCTGGAGCGAGTCAGTATCAACTTGTCTCGCCCGTAGGACTGATTCACCGTTCCACCAGTACTGAGTGAAATTCCCGTTTCTGGTGCGGCTTGTGAGGCGCGAGGCGGCCTGGGATAGCCTTGCGTCGGCCGAGGTCGATTCCAATGCGACGCCGTTGAGTAGGAATCGATGCAGAACTTCTTCAGAGTAACTAAACTCGGTGGTTTATGTCATGCTTCCTCAGCAGTGATCGGCCAATACTTTGACTATTTGAGTATTCTCATCGTTCTTCCGCTGTCTAGTGTCGCCCTAGTCGTGATGAGTATTTGAGTTTGAGTTTCTAGATGGCCTCGCTTGCACGGTCTCAGTCTTTGCCAGCCGAATGCTACTTTCACATGCAGAACGAGCGCTATTTAGGCAACATCAGCCTATCTCAGTCATTCTCGTCGTCAGTACTCAGTACTCACCATTGAAAATAAGAGTACGTGCATACGACGGCATATTCCGTAATTGTTCTCTCGATCGTTATTCTACTGTCGCGTCAATCTTTAATCTATTTGTGCCACTCATTACCAGAGACCGTCAACAGGCAAGGAGGCAGCCAATTTCCAAGGCTTGAATCAAGTTGTTCAGAATGCATGCAACCTGTAAAACCAAACAGCCAGTCTTGGTCTTGGGGCGGAGGTCTTGTCTCCCCACAGAGGCGCTGATCATGGATCCGGTCTGCTGTAAACCGTACATATCGTATTACCCATTACCACATTACGGGTGTCTTGAATCCTGCTTATCGGGCATGAAGCAGAGAGGTAATAATGAAGATAATAACGAGAAAGAAGATAATGAGAAAATGAGAAAATGAAATAGAGCCCCCTTTCTTCTACTTTGCATACACTATCAACTGATAGGCTCGTCAGGCTATTCCACACTTTATTGCGTTTCCATTTCCACAGTCCAGGTGGTCTAAGCTAGCTCCAACATGCTTCAACGACTGCCCGCCGCCCTACGAGGAGACCTAAGCCTATGTCAGGCATCCTTGTTGCGACGTAGAAATAGTTTAAATTAATGTCTTTGCTTTGTATATTATGCCAGCTATTTCTTCCTGTTATTCTCTATCCAGGAGGGATTCGTCCGAAAGCAACGTGAGCGAGAGCGAAGTGGAAAGAAGCGAAATTATGGAATGTAATTAGAAAGAGAGAATCGAAGGATAGAAGAAGAGAAAAGTGAACAGTAAGCAAATGGAAAGTGACGCCTTGTAGGGTAGGGAGCACACACTGACCGACGCCTTGCTAGGCCCCCAACACCACCCCTACCTTCCCTAAGATGCCACAACGCCAATCACATGCTTGCGTTTATGGCCTATGAGCTTGGTAGGGCTGAATGTGCTTAGTTTGGTTTTATTTTCATCTGGTTTTTATTTTATTTTTTATTCTATTCTTTTAACAGTTTTGGCTTCTGCTTCGACTATCCGCTAGGACGGATCGGACTGTGTGTCCCATCTTTTCAGGTTACCGAGAGCCCGATGGCCTGTGAATTCACGATCCTTACAAGGAATCTCGGATTGAGGGGAGAAACACCAAGAAGAAAAAGGGAGCGAGACAAAGTAATTGAAACGATTATTCGGACGAGTTGCTCGAATGAGCATAGCTGCTTGTGCAATTTCACAACATCTACAGGGCTGATAACGGGGAGTTAATGGGGAGTTGAAGAAAGAATGGATAAATAGAGCAATGCGAAAGAAGAATGAAAGACAACTGCCGCTCGCATCCGTTTCCCTTTCAGTGTTGACAAACGCCGTAATGCAGAAAGACAGAGTACAGTTGGAAGATCAACGTGGGCAAAGAAAGAGGGACAAAAATGCAGATCAGCAGTCGAGAACAGCCTCGGCCTGCACTACTGGTAACGCCTAAGGCCGTCGTCGCTGGACTACCCAGTAGCTCGTTCACAGCACGCTGTTTCTCTACATGGGCAGCCCCAAAACAAGGCTATCAGGCACTGAATGTGACCGAGAACAGGGCCGGACCAAATGATATGGGTCTGTTGATAATAGCAATGCATCGCCCAGGACGAGAAAACAGAACCGAACCAAGCTACTTAGTAGAATTCAACCACATTTCTAATCAAGCCGCATATCAAAACCAAATGAGATACTCCGTAAGAGATACTCCGTCCCCAGATTGGATGCACCCTTGCTTGAGGAATACCGGCAGTGATGTCGGGCGGGTGCAACATCTTTTCTTCTTTTGTTTTGGTTTCTTTCCTTTTTCTTCGCCGTCTTCTGCTTTGGTCGCCGGTACGCAACAGAGTCGCAGAAGATTTGGGTCTTATTGGGTATTGCCTTTGTCAATATCCTATTCGGATGGCCGGATCGTGATTATTCTATTCGCTTTCTGTTCCTCCTCTTGTCATCCTTCACCTTATTCATTTCGTTTATTTGTATATTTGTATATTTCCATTTCATTCAATATTCGAGCAGTGCTCACATGTCAACAGGCCATCGTATGTTGTCTGCTGCTTTTGATTCCGATTCTCCATAAGAAAGGCATGCACGAAGTACAGAGCAGATATCAAGCACTGCAAGCAAAGCTCTTTTGATTCTTCCACTCTTCTTTAAACTCCGTGATTGAGTCTGTTCCTGGACCTTGGTCCGTTGATTTTCCTGTGTGCAAGTACTTCGTAAAGCTCGCTCAAATCATTTCAAATCCCGGTCTCCTCTTTCTCTTTGAGCTCTATTGCCTTCTTCGACTTCTGTGTTAATCTATTTCGTAAATCGATTTCATACCCTATTTTACCCACGGCAGTCCAGTGCAACTCCGTCTCGTCCGTTCACGTCTCTTTCACTCAGTAGTTCTGTCTGTACGATAGATTGACCGATTGTAGCGGCTTGGCACTTCCGCCGTTTCTGCGTGCCTTTTTCCTTTTCTTCCCCAGTTGCATTGTGGCGAAGCACTTCTAGTCGCACGCTAATTAAAGCTCCAGTGCCCGAGTAAATACACTTGTACTCTGGTACGGGTCGTACATCTACCCTGCACGATGTAGACGAGTGACAGTCTACTCAGTATTCAGTAAGACAGCAAAGAAAGAAAGAAGGCAGGAAGGAGAACGTCCGATTGTTGTTAATTAATTTCCGTTGCAATTCCAATTATTGTGAGACTGCCATTACGACGGGCTATCCTTTGACGGATTGACAAGATAACCATCAAAGTAACCAAGGCATGCAAAAGATGAAAGACAAGAGGGACGAGGAGAGATGCTCGTGACACTGGTAAGCGATAGACAGTGTCGACACCTCTCTGTCAGCCTGCATATCCGACATCTCACTGGCAGGCGTTGTACCGCAGGCAAGATGCGACCATGTGTTCAGGTTCGGTCTCAGTCGCAGATCCAGAGATTCTTCTCCGACTACAGAGTACGGTACAGCTTGTAGAACAGGCGCGAAATGCGTTCTCTTTGGGCCACGGCCCGTCATATTCGAATGGAGGGTGTCAGTGGGAGTGGCCCGTCTCTGGTATATTGGTCTTATGAAGCATGGCTGTGACTGGCACAATTTACCCAATACATCGTCCTGACTGACGTGTAGCGGCCCATTTGGCTGTCTTCTCGAAGTATCGAACAAAGAGCGAACATTGTCAGGCATCAAAGAACAGTGAAAGAACAATGTAGAAGGACAAAAGAACAGCGGGTGGAATACAGGGGAATACGCCCTAGAAGCCACTTTAAATTCTGCCCAGGAACACACTCAGTAGTACAGAATTACAGAATAACACGGAAGTCGCTTACACAGTACAGCCAACGGGGTCTTGTACCACATGGAGTCTTTTCTGTACTTTGTATTCTTTCATTTCCATTTCTGCAATTACTCGCCCGCTCTAGTCTATCTCGACCGGCGAGGCATGACAGCGTGTCGCCGAGGTCTGATCTGCTCAGTACTCAGAATATGTGCCGTGTCGGTCTCGCTTTCTGCTGTTTGACTGTGTGCAAATGCAACGACACGACTCAGATATGTGAGACTACTCACCTGTCCTCGCCTCGTCTCTCATCTCTGTGTCCCCTCTCCCCTTCACCCTCCCATGATCTCTCCACACATGTCAAGTTGTAATTCCCTGTTTCTATCGATGCTGCATTAGTCCGTCCTGCGTTGCACTGTCGTACTCGCCTTTGTTTATCCTGATTTATCTTCTTCGTCTTCCCTTTTACATGTCCTACAGAGTACTGTTGGGATATTGCGATATCCATTTGCCCAGCACCAGCGAGGACCCCAGGGCCCAAAAACATCCTCACTGGGCTGAACAGCCCTGCAGCGTGACAGGCTGTCTTGCTTTCTCTCGTATCCTTCCTATTCTGCTCGTTATTCCTTTTCTTCCTTTGATCCTTCTATCCTGCACAGTCACCTGATGTGCCCTCCTTTCTCTTCTCTCCTCTATGCCAGGCAATGTCACAGTAGGATGCAGGAATAGAAACTGAGACAAATATATCAAATCATAGAACTCTACTCCTCCTTCTAGGTCAGGAAGGGATCTGTCCAGTTGTCCGTCGTATCGTGACATTCCTCTCCCGTCTCCTCTGCTCTATCTCTTTTGCTCATCTCGACATTTTATACTCGACTTTACAAATCACTATATCTTTCACTTGCCTCTTTGGACTTCGCTTTTACTTTCTCCAAGCAGTTGGTTTCACCCTAACAAGGCTAATATCTCAATACCAGCCCCATAGGAATTTAGGGCAAAAAAAAGCAAAGCCAACTGCCCTTTAATTTCTGCATTTCTGAGGCGAAATGGCGTATGGCGTCTGCCGTCTGCCTTACAATCCAGCTAAGAGTAGGGCAGACAGTAGGGCTGTCTGTCGGCAGGAATATGCCTTTGCCTTAACAATCTGGCTCTGTTGTCATTCGCCTACCAAGGTCAGACAGGCACACCCTCTTGTGCTCCGTCGATTATATTAAAAATAATCAAATATTAATACGACTTTAATACTCTACTCGCCCATGCCACACCAAGGGTCTGCCCTATGAACGTGCAAGAGTGAGATGTGCATGAGACTGCATGCATGATTATCCATGGTTGGTGTTGGCGAATCGATGTGCAGTGTGCATAGCATATAGTGCGTTTAGCCACGGTAGTGCTAATAGTGCAATGGGCGGTTATAGTGCGACTAGGCGGTCGCGGTAGAGTGGCCGGCGTGCTCAAAGAGGAAAGAGTTAACATCAAGCAGACCAGACAAGAGTTGCTCCTTCCACCTGCATGTAGCGGTATTCTGCGACTGCCGCTAGTCGCGCAGACACCACAGCAAAGTCGATAAAAGACAAATAAAGTCAGCTTATGCCCTGATTACGGGTCTCGCTGTAATTCACTCTATTCTTTCTAGTTTCTAGTTTCTACTTTCTAGCCGTATTACTTCTTATTGCTTCTACTCTGCAGTGATTCTTCATCGCATTGCAAGTCGCCTGTCTTATGTTGACCTGGTCGCTCCTTCTTTACATTTGAGACTCGTTTCGCTCCTTCCTGTTGTATTATTCCTGAGCTCTTATATTTCTAATTCGTTCTACTTCACCGTTGCTCTTTCCCTATTTGGGTCCTTCCTTCTGTCCTCCTTCTTCTACAAATCAATTCCAAGACCATTTTCAGTCATATATTCCTTTTAATCTGGTACATTAACGTATATCAAGCACCATTTATTCCATATTATCCTCTATTATCCTCTGATTCCGTATCCTGCATATCCTCGCAACTGCCATTCACTCATCTCGTCTTTCAGCTACCCTGACTCTCCATACAACGGCCTCGCTGCCTCTTCGGTCCCTCTTGCTCTTACCCTTTCTGTCGTCATTCTTCTCCATCGCACCTTCTCTTCCCTCCGCCTTGAAACTTTCTTTCCTTTTTCTTTCGTTCTTTCCTTTGTTTCATTTCCTTCTCCATAGCTCCTTCCTTTCTGTGTTTCCCGGTGTCCTCTACCTCTCACATCGTCGCATCACTTCCCAGCTTTCACCTCTTCTTCCGCTGTCATCTGTTCTCCTCCACGTCTCCTTTCAGCCCTTCAGCTCTTCGCGATCGAGCTTGTCCAACCATCCGACCCAACCATTGGACGTGGTACAGTGGCGACTCGTCAATCTCATCTCTTTTTCCATCACCTTCTTCATTCATCACCATTGCCTCTCGACCCTCGGCCTTTCTGCCTCCACCCTCCCCCCTCTCCTCCTACTCCGCGACGGCACCACCTCAACACCTCAAACGTCAACGACGGCCAAGCGACTCTGGACCGCATTTTCGGCCTTTGCCTCCCCCTTTGTCGATTCAAACCCAACTCTATTTCTTAGTCTCGCTAGCCTTCCACCGTCCGCAAGACTTGCACTTATTCGACTTGCCAATACTACTCCGTCCTCGACCTTTGTCTACCTATCCTTTTTACACTGCCTTGACGCCAACGCCAGGGCGTACCTGGCCTCCACCGATACGGAACACAAGACTGCACAATAACAGACCACAGACTCAAAGAAAGGCATCTGTCCGCCGTCTTGTCCACCGTCCGTCCTCTCGTCTGCCTGTCACTCTGTCACTCCCTCCAGCCTCCCCACTTCGGTCTCCCGTCCTTCCCAGTCCCTCGGATGTGGTCTCTTGAGCCTTTTCCATTTCCTGGTCTCTCAGGTCTCGGTCCTACAAGTCTCTCGGGTCAATTTGGTCAACGTCCTCTTGTCGTTTTGCACCCAATACCTTGAGCATACACTCGACCACCCCCGTTCTCTCGCCCCCTTCATTTTGAATACAGATATTCTTCAAGATCGCTTTTCTCGATCCAAGTCAACACTCCGTCAGATCGCGCCCCTGTCGAGCTGTTTCTCCTTTCTAGTGGCAACTTCCCAATCCAACAGACGAGCCAGAGCCAGGGTATCCCGTCTATCCGCTCCTCCACGTCTTCTCGGTTTCTCCTCCTAGGGCTGTCCTCTACTGTCCCTCCGCATTGACCTCGACTTGCACACGACTTTCACCCTAAAGTCCCAACAGACGGGCACCAACCTTTACTTAAGTTGCGTCTTCGCCGCCTAGTCGGACACCAGCCAACATGGATATTCCGGGCGCCCCCCGCAACCAAGGCCACAACCTCCCTTCGATATCTATATGCACCGACGGCGACGACATGCCTTCCCGGCCATACCATGACATTGCTCGCTCTCCCTTCTCCCACTCGCCGCAACCACACTCGTACATGCATTCGCATATGCACTCGCTGTCAGGCTCAAGCACACAGTCTTCACACCACTTCTCGACATCATCGAATCCAATGTCGATCCCCAACACATCAGACGAGTTCCGTGCGCCTCCGCCATTACCACCACCGCGATTTGTCCCTGTCAACGGGCCCATGTCTCATGCCGCCGAGGAATACCACCGCCGTGAGCTCGATACTGTCGAAGAGCTGCCCAACTACAAGACACGGCCTGACCGGGATGAGGGCTACCACTCCATGGAGTCCCGTAGCCGTGACTCCCGTGACTCCTTCAGCTCGTCTTCCAAGTTCAGCCTACCCTACGACAAATTCATGTTCAGATCCCGAGCCTATGCATACGAGCCCTACGACAACTCACTCCTTAAGAAACTCGATTCGCGCCGGTCAGTCGACAACCGGTCACCCCCTCGGGACGGCATTTCCTCATCTATGCGCGAGGCAACGCGGCCAACAGAGCGCTTCCCCGGTCTCCAGCCTCTGTCGCTGCCAACGCGCATGAAGCAAGGCCAGCTCGGCCAGCCCAACTCTATGCTTTTGGAATCCCCCAGCCGCTTTACGGAAACGCCTCTGCACTCGGCCGTGTCTCTTTCGCCACGCAGCACACCCTTTAGCCACTACGGTAACGACCACCGGTCACCACGAGACCAAGGCACCGGTAGCGACTATGATCGGTCACCAGGTGCACGTACTCGGCGGACAAACAGTGGGTCTGTGACGGACGACGGATACAACGAAACTGCCTTGGACGACGACAGCTTTACTATGGAGGAAACAAGACTCCGCGATTTTCACATTGACACTCCGGCGTCACGCGCCAGTGCCGACTACCACGCGGGTCAGAAGCGCCGGGCATCATCACCTCCCGGCGGTGACGAGCCGCCACCACTGCTATATCACATGCCTTCGAACGAACATATGCGCTGGCGCGACGGCGCGTCTCGTGGATCCCCAGCACCGCGGTTATCAACGACGCACGAGTCTCTACCCTCTATTTCGCCCTCGACGCGCACAGGATCCTACGGTTCCAACCTCTCGCCAGCAGCAACCAGTGTTACCAGCCTAGGCCTGCCATTTTCGGCCAGCCAAGGCGGCCGGTCACCTGGCGGTGTGTCGCCCATCAGCAACTTTTCGCCAACCGAGACCACTGCCAACTCGGCGCACTCAACAAGCGGCGGCACCTCTCCATATATTCCGTCTATCCCGCTCACCATCTCGCCGCGGTCGACCGTCACCCGTGCACCGCAACAGCGGTCGCGCGACCCAACATCGTCTGTCGCATCGCCAACACGGAGACAGCCCGAGCTTGCCAAGGCTCCGCCAGGAGCCATCAAGCGGTCTGAGTTTTTCATGTGCGATTGCTGTCCCAAGAAACCCAAAAAGTTTGATACGGACGCTCAGCTTCGGTATGTTTAATTCTCGGTTTTTTTTTTACTTTATTCATCTACTAACAAGACAGCGCGCATGAAATGGAAAAGCAATACGAGTGCAACTACTGCGGCAACCGCTTCAAGAACAAGAACGAAGCGGAGCGGCACCAGAACTCTCTGCACGTGCGGCGCCACAGCTGGTCGTGTGCGGCACTGTCCAGCTACGACCGTGCCTACCACGACAGCTCCATCCGGCCGGACGAGGTGGACGTCTGCGGCTACTGCGGCGAAGAGTTTGAGCGGTCTGGCCTGACGGCGCACAAAAAGGTTCGCGTCGCGACCGAGCAGGACTGGGATGAGCGCATCCGGCATCTGCAGGACGTGCACAAGTTCCGCGAGTGCAATGCTAGCAAGAAGTTCTTCCGCGCGGACCACTTCCGGCAGCACCTGAAGCACAGCCATGCGGGCACGAGCGGCAAGTGGACAAACATGCTTGAGAACGCATGTATGATGGAGGAAGAGCCGCCCCTGCCCATTCGGTGATCTCTCTTCTTTCTGGATAAACTTTTTATTATCGACTTCTTTCATTACTTTGCCATTCTTTTTTGGAGTATCGTTGGTTACGGTTGGCATTCTGTTTTTTTGTACTGCTGTTTTATCTTGTTTGTTACTTGCATTGCATTCTTGTTTTTGTTTCTTCACGACATTACGCCCGGACCGCACACGGCATCTCATGAGCATTACATTGGGGAGGAGACATAAAACGCAAAACGCAGACTGAATGAATATTTTTTTAAAATTAAAGATTGGTCTTTGTGATATTTCGATGATTTTTAGAATTATCATAAATCGGGCAACGTTTTAGTAAGTAACTGGTGTTGCCCCCTTTATTTTTGATTCTTGCATTGTTGTGTAAATTTCTCTTTTTTTTCAGAAAGTAAGATTTTAAAAATGATATAATTTTATGAATAACATGTATGTTGATTCTCGACAACTTAACCACGTAAATGAGAATATATTAAAAACAAAAAGGGCCGAGGCTGGACGTTAAGTCAACTAGTGTAAATATCAAAATAGCGAGTGGTTTCACTAATTTCACTACTTCACCTCTCACCGCCCTTTTCTTCAAGAGGGGCAGTACTAAAATACGGCAGAATTTTCTGGTACAGGCAGCCTTACGCCGGCTTACTCACTCAGCCTTAAGTCAACCTCACTCTTTCTAGATTTCAGAACTAGATTCCAGAAACGATCTATCAACAAACAATAAACGCAAAATAATATTCAATATGCCTCTGGACAGAATACCCGGAGACGAGAATCTTTTCATCGGCAGCGCCATTGTGGCAGCCCAGCAAAAGATCCTCGACGCCCACAACATCACCCATATCGTGTCGACGCTGCAGTACACGCAGACCGAACGGGACACAATCGCAGCCGCTGAGGCACAGCGTGTCGCTGACGCACCAGAGGTGAATGGCAAGAAGCCCACAGCCCGCCAGCGCCTATTTGTCGATGTCGATGATTTAGAGGAGGAGGATCTGCTGGTGCATTTCCCAAAGATTGTGCGGTTTATCGGCGCCGCATTCGACCAGGATGCTGCAAATGGTGTGCTGGTGCACTGCGCCATGGGAAAGTCTAGATCTGCCACAGCTGTGATTGCATATCTGCTATGGCGGCACCCAGCAAAGTTTGGAACCGGCCGCGAGAAGAAGGAGTCGGAGGAGGCAGTCCAAAAGGCCCTCGATCTCGTGCGCGAAGCACGCTCGATCGCCGAGCCCAACCCTGGATTCATGCACCAGCTGGCCCTCTGGTGGCGTATGGGATGCCCGGCCGAAAGCGATGATGTCGTGGAAAAGAGCCCGACGTACCAGCACTGGCTCTACCGCAAGGACGTCGAGGAGAGCGCGCGCATCGGCCGCGCACCAGAACGGCTCTGGTTCGGCGACGAGGAGGGCGTGCAGCACAAAAAGGTCGAAGGCGCAGACTCACAAACAAAAAAGCAAAAGAAGATTCAGCTCAAGTGCAAAAAGTGCCGGCGAAAGCTGGTGGACTCCGAGTACATTATCCCGCATGCGGCCGAGGGCGAGAAGCCGGCCGAGGACGGCAAGAGTGGGTGCCAGCACCACTTTGTGGAGCCACTGTCGTGGATGCGCCCCGTTCTGGAGCAGGGCGCGCTGGAGGGCCGGATTGTGTGCCCAAATGTCAAGTGCGGCGTGCTGGTCGGGCGGTACTCGTGGCAGGGGTTCAAATGCACATGTCGGGCGTGGGTGTGTCCAGCGTTTTCTTTGCAGGAGAGCCGCGTGGACCGGATGATTGTGGCGGAAGCCGGGGACCCCAGCAACCCTCACAACATCCGGATGCCGCCCAACATGTCCAAAGTATGATATAATCACCAAAGACAATAGAATAAACGAGTTATGACATCACTATGCGTCCGTTATTTGGCGTACTTTGAAACAACACAGTTACGCTATACGATACCGAGTAGAGGTGACAGCCGTGTGATTAGCTGGCGGAAGTTTCGTTCATAAAACATAAATTTATGACAACAACTCATATATCATAAGCAAATACTTGAGTCTATATGCATTATGTTATTAAAGTTTAAAAGAAAGAGAAGACCCAACTAGCATGGAAGATGACTGGTCATTACCTAGCGTCTATAAGACTCTGCTGCATAGGATCACCAACCACACATCCGCAAGTTCCGGCCTTACCAGAGCAGAGACTAGCAGGAGACTACAGTCTAGAGAATGGTTGCCTTGTTGTCACTGCATGTGCATGCATGCCGTGGGATGAATACTCTGTATACTCTGTGGAAAGACCACCAAGAGAGCAAGTATTTATTCCACTTGGATGACTGCATGTCTGCATTGCAGCACTCTGTCAAGACCAGGAGGTCAGCAGCGTAAGCACTAGAGCTGTTTTGGTGAGGCTGTCTGCACTGTCCGCCGCCTTTCTTGGGTGTTGAGTTCTTGAGCGTGATATCTGCAGAAGAGGTGTCATGCAGCAAGAAGCAAGGCAGTCTGTGTTCAGTGTGCTCGCATACCTCGCGTAGCTCGGTTTAAACTAATGACAATCACACAAAACATCAAAGGATGGTGACTTTGAGACAACGTGGAGCGGCATATGTAGGTGAGACGGAGACAGGATGTAGCCGTAAGGGTCTTGTGACGCAGTCATCGTGGGAGGAGGGGGGCCGAGTTTATGTACGGCATTGGGGTGCAGTGAAAATAGTATCGTGATCTTGGATGCAGTCAAAAGAGTGACGGCTTTTAAGAGTATGCGAGGGTTTGTGTGAGAGTTTGGTTCGAGACACTGGTGTCAAAGGATCTGCCTGTAGTGTAAATAGTTGGCAGTCTTGACGTCAGGTTTGGTGTTGTATCAGGGTTGTGGATAGTCACACTCGTAGATTTTGAAAGCCGAGTATAAAGTGCAGATATAATTGTTCTTAGATTTTGCGGTGAAACACCAGAGTCTGGCGCACAGATAGATGCTGCTCCGGTAGGGTTGTTGGTACTGTATGGCAAGATGTGTTAAGATAACAAACTGTCAAAACATTATTTGGAGATGGTAGGGATATTTTGTAGCGTAGAAAATGAAAAGAATGCAGAAGTGAGAAACAGAACAAGTAAACGCTGGAAATTCTATGTAGGCCATTGCCGAGCGACCTGCTGGGCATACATGATAATGTACCGAACTAGACAGAGTGCAAAGGCAAAAGATGAAATTGGCTGCTCATATACCATATCGCCGATAACCGGAACTCATGGAGCGCCTTTGGGGACGGAGGGAAAGTAGCCCGGCGCCGTCATGCGCTCGCGGTTGCGCTTTGCAATCTCGGCCTGGCGTCTCTTTTCGAGGCGCTGCTGGAAAACAAATCTGATGGTTAGTATCAATGTATAACTGAAGACAGAGGAAAGTTACTTTTGCAGAGCAAACACGCGCGGCTCGTCTTTTGGCGGCTCGTCCTTGGTGTCGTCCTTCTCTTTTGCATCCTTGTCGTCTTTATCTTTGTCGTCCTTCTCCTTTTCTTTGCCGTCTTCATCCTTATCATCCTTTTTATCGTCTTTTTTGCTGGCCTTCTTGGCCTTCTTCTCCTCGTATTCCTTCTTCAGCCGCTCCATCTCGTCCTTGACTTTCTGCTCCTTTTCCTCCTCGGCCTTTTTCTTCTTGGCCTCTTCCGCAGCCTTGTCCACGATGGGTGCTGCAAATGACTTGTCTTTCAAGTGACTCGGGCAGATATAAAAGAAGTCCTTTTGGTCAGCACAATATTATAATGAAATGTGATGAATGTACCTTATTCTCGGCCGTGATGAGGACGCTCGATGACGGCTTGAAGCACACCTCGCAGCCCTTGGCCGCCGTGTCCGCTACCCTGCGGAGGGTGTACACATTCTGGAACGTCGTCATGGTGCTATAAAACCTGCATTAAATTATCCTTGAAAACAGTTGAGTCTGATTCCAAAGTGATTGCGAGCTGTGAGCTGTGAGCTTAGCTGTGAGCTTGAGCTGGAGCTACATCAATCAGCTCGATATCGCGATAATGACGCGGGGTTGGGGTAGTGGGCCGTGCGAACAGTACGATACTGTATAAAACAGCACTGTACTGATCTACATGTTCCAGACCACTTGGACAAGGCTGTGATGATTATCAGTAACACGAAGAAAAGCATATATTGATCATACAAAATAGCACTTTATATTGTGGTAGTTTCTTCAACTACAACAGCCTCGTTCCGTCGTGCATTCATCCCGTCATTCATCCTATGATTGCAGTGCACGCAAAGATGGGTGCACGCGAGCATCGCCTTGATAAATACTAGAAAAATTCACTGAAAGTCATATATAACTCGACAAAGAATACCCAAAATATAGATCTACTGGTCTTACTGTGAGTATAGTAAGGATGTAGCTCCCAAATTCCACCTCTGTCGACGTCATGGCACAGATCGTACACTGGGTGTCAACAGCTAGCAGCCACAGCATTTCCTTGCTGCTGCTTTCAGTTTACTTTAACAAAACTTGTAACTGGACTGGCAGTGGCATGTGATCCAGACATTTGTAGTATCTTTCATACAAGGCGTTCATCACGAATGCTCCATCATCTCGAAGATGGCCAGACCAATACGTTACAACCTTGACCCAATCGACCATATTCAATCCCATTGGCACAAAAGATAACAGAAGAATATTCAGCCCGACATTGTGCCTTGCTCGTACGCTGTTCAATCTTATCTGTGCTTGTGTACCTTGATCTAGGCCACCGCATACTGGGGTTACTCTGGCAGAGCCGCACGCTTTAAGCGTGTTTGACTTGTATTTACAGGCGATTTACGGGGCATATGGCGCCTCTTCCCCACTGTAGAGTTTTGCGAAATTAGTGATATCAAAAGCACAATGAGGCCAACCTGGTTCCACTTTTCAATATCAGCGCTATCATTCTATTGGCTGTACCATCGACCAACTTGCATGAGGCCAACCTTTGAGTGGAGTTGACGTTGAACTCAACCAATCACAAGTCGATATTGTCTAAGAGTCACTAACTCACAAGGCAAGGCGCAGCCAGCGACATATGGGGAAAGAAGCAACTCCAAGTGGGAAGGAGCGAGGCAGTGTGAGTCGACGGCGGGATCCTCGTACGAATTGAGGAAGGAGCGGTCGTATTGCGCCAGTAGTAGAGGAAAGAGCAACGAGCATAAAGGCGACGCATCGCCAGTTCTCCGCGACCTCCTTGTCCGACATTTTCCCTCTTTTCTCTTCATCAATTTTCTCCCAACTTTCTTCACTACCAACTACCGCCATTTTATCATACAAACCTTCACAATTCAACACATCTCTCCCACATTCAATTATCGTTGCTCGTCAGCAGCAACCAAGATGACCACCATGGCTTACCAACACTATGGAGGCAGCTCTCGCCAGGTAGGCTACCAATCTCATATAAATTTACCTTTTGGAAACATCTGCAACTGTGCAACTCCATCGTGCACGATTGCTGTACAGGAGTGGAAACTCTCAGCTCGGCTCCATTCGTAGTCTACGTAATTGATTACCCTACTAACACCTTCAGTACTGCCAAAACCAAGAGCACCTTGGACAGCTTCACGCCCGGGTCATCAACGGTGATGATTCCTCGAGCACATTTACCCACCAGCACACGCAAGCTGCTGCTGTAGTCCAGTGCCGACACGCGTACCCGATCAGCACTTTGTGCGATTAGTCGATGCTCTCGACTGTCTCTATGAATTCGCCTTGAGCGAGACTTGTGATGCACTTGTGCAATATCACGATACGACGAACAGCCAGTTTGTCACCCCCACCACGAAGCAAACCAACGCAAATCAAAACAAAACAAACCAACCTTTTAAAAAACTTCAAAAAATCATCAGACTTCAACACCGGTTTGACCAAAAAACAACACCAGGGGACGCACCGCACTTTTCCAATCGAACTAGCGTTTTGGATCTTTGCAACTTTGGGTCGTCAGACTCCCAGAGACTCATCGATGCGCTGGGGGCGTCTTTGAGCCACAATGAGTTAATCGGGACGCAGAAGAAGAGAAAGAGCACATTACTTCTAGTATTTTTACTGGGGATGTAGACTGCATTTGTGGTTTTCAAAAAGCAGGCGTTGTGATATTGGACATAAAAAAATTCCGTCCAATTGACCAGGCCAGCACACGCTCTCTCTTTTCCGATGTGTCTTCGGTTTACTTAAATTTTTTTCACATCGTTTTCATCATTTGCTTTTGCTTTTGCTTTCACTTTTGCTTTTTTTTCTTACTCTTTTTTGCTCTTTTCGCTTTTATTTTTTTCCCTTTCCCATCACGATCCGTACAGTTTGTACGATCTTCCCCGGTCCCTCTCCGCGGCACTCCGCCCTACTTTGCGATAACTGGTAAGGACTACTTATCTCACTACGGGTTCGAGGCTCTTGCCATCACATCGGCACTCTATGCCACTTTGTTCATCGCAGTATCCCAATGAGTGGGAGGAGCGATGGCGATGGCAGCGAGGCCGCTGACGGCACTTGGCGTGGTGCTCTTCACGGTTATGGTCTCTCGTTTCTTTGTTGATGTCACTCGTGGAACTGGTGAACTTGTATTTGTTTTGAACGGCTGGCTGGCATCCGACCTGATTATTGTCGTTAAAGTGATCATCGAGCGCTTTGCAATTGCTCTGCTCTGCTACCATCAAACAAACTACCAAGCCAGCCTCCATAAACAACGTCCATCAAGCAAACCAAACAACCAGCACACCCACACCTTTATCGACCTCAGTAGAGACCATCAACCTGAACACCATCACACTATCTGCCGTCACAGCGCCGCTGTCTCCGCCGTCCTCTGCAAGGCTTTTGCCACCCATATATGAACAACTTATCTACCACCACGATCACAATACCCGACCAGACCACAAGAACACAATTACTCAAGTCTACCGCCATATTTACCGCCATTTTACAAGACAACCCCGACACAACACCGGCAATGACGCCTGTTCAGATCCAAGACGACTCCTGGCCGTGGTCCAACTCCAGCACTCCTATGCCCACCATGACCACTCCGGAGTACACTTTTGACTTGAGTGGCGCAAACGAGAGCCAGCTCGACGGCTACGTTGACACCCAATTTGATTCTAGCCGCCCTGGGTCTGAACTTACTACGCCCGTCGACCACCTAGCTGCCAGTCCAGACATCGAAGGCCTTGGTGACGAGAGCTTCAACCAGATGTTCATGCCCATGCCCGATGTCGAGCAGCTTCAATTCCAGCAGCTCGTCAAAGACTACCCGACCTCGTACTCTTCCTTGTTTGCCGTCACCGATTATCAAACCACTACTTTTCAGGATTCCATTGTTCCACAGCAGCCCTTGATGGTATCGCCCATGGAATTTTCCAGCGGCTACCCCGACATCACCCACCCGTCTCTATTTGACCCCTTTACCGAAGAAGAAATTGCTCGCATGTCCGATATGTCCAATATGTCTTCACTCAACGACCCTTCCATGTCCATGTCGGGCACTGTGCCAAACATTGTTTCGGGCACAGGGCCCGACATGGGAATGGGCTGGCCGATGCCGTCTTCGACTGTATCAGGGTCCAGGTCCGGGTACCAGCCGCTGCTTTCCATTCCGCCTATTCTATCTACGGTGCCATCGCCTTCTCCAGTGCCCAGCGCCTGTGCTCCGTCCCCTGTCAACTTTGCCTCTCCCTCTACGTACTCGCCACGCACTGCCGACGGTGACCACACTGATGCCTCTGCCTCTGCCTCGGGCCCGGGCCGCTTCCTCTGCTCCGAGCCAGGTTGCGGCAAGGTTTTCCCCGGGGGTCCGCAGCTGCGCAAGCACGCCAAGCGCCACGAAAAGCCCTTTGTCTGCCTCGTGTGCGGCAAGGCGTTCGGCTCCAAGAAGGACCTAGAGGAGCGGCACATGTGGTCGAATCATCCAGAAGAGGCCGAGCGGCGGGGGATTCCGAGTCCGAAGCGTCCATGCCCGGCGCCTGGATGCACGTACAAGGGGCGCGGTGACAATGTGCCGCGGCACATCATCACCAAGCACCCCGAGTACGCCGCAAGCCAGAGCTCACCTGGTGGCTGTTGAAGTTTTCTGGATTTCTTTTGTTGTCAGGTTGTCAGGTTTGTTTCTTATTATTTGAAGATTGTCACTACTCAGCTATTTTCTGTTATTTTGTTTTCAGTTTGGCGCATCTAGCAAGTTACGTTTTGTTATGTTTTTACGACAATAAACCACATGAAATTTAAAAGCGCGAACGTGCTCGTGATATGTCAATCAACTTCATATGGAAGAGTCCTAGAAACAACACAAGGTTACAAAACGGTGGCACCACACATCGCATACGGAATCTTGACTGGGAACAAAATGGATAAACAAAGGTATATAATTACTTAACATCTCCAACTCCAGCTCATCCCAAAGAATCCAAATTTCAAATCCCAAAAGAAAAACAACCAGAAAACAACATGAGAAAGAAGACAAACAAAAACAATTAACGGCAAAAATAACAAACAGAATTAGGTGGTGCGCGTGGTTCTCCGCTTGGGCGCCGGTGTGCCATTGGCAGCCAGGCCCAAGCCCACAATCTTGGCACGGCGCGTTGCCATGCGAGGCGCCTTCAGGCCGGGTGTCTCCGTCGAGGCAGTTGAAGCTGACGAAGCAGCCGCCTTGGCAGCAGCAGCCGAGGCAATCACCTTGCTCGGCGTCGGCGGTGGCAAGCGTGAGACGCGGGTAGTGCGGCGGGGAATTGACTTCTTCTCGGTTTCAGGAGCGGCGACAGCTGGGATGGGCGCCGAGGAAACAGCCGGAGTAGGAGCAGGAGCAGTAGCCTCGACGGGAGCTGTAATTTCTGCTGCAGGTTCGGTAGCTTCAGCGGCCTTGCCGTCAACAGGGACAGCCGCGGCATCTCCAAGTATAGCCTCCTCGCTGGTGCTGGGAGACTCCTGGAATCTAGCCAGGACCTCAGCCCAGCGGACGCTCTTGCCCTTGGAGGACTTGCTGGCAGTGGCAGACGCATGCTTCTTGGATGACTTGCGCGACTTTGGAGCAGAGGTCTCGTCGTTCGCCTCGGCCCGGAGTGGCGAGTCAAAGACGGACTTTTGCGTCAGAGTAGGATCGGTCAAAGTAAAGTCGCCGCCGCCCTCGCGCTCCCGCTGCTCGCGCTGCTCACGCTTCTCCACCATGGCCCGCCACTTCTCCTGTGCACGCTCCTGCGACAGGCGCTGGATGACGACGCTCGGTGGGTCGGAGCCGGACTTGTTCTTGCGCGTGTTGACGCGGGTCATGGTGGCCAGGTCCTTCTCGTCGTTGCGGCGCGCGCCGAGGCTGGTGTTGTTGGTGGCAGACAGACCATAGCTGTCCTCGCCGTTCAAGTTGAGCGAGCCGGGCAGGCGGACCGGGATCAGAGACAAGACGCCATTAGCGGACGTGCCGGCGGTCGCAGAAGAAGAGGTCAAAGATTTGACGGGTGTCTGGTTGCTGCGGGTGCGCTTCGACCGGCGAGGACCAGACTGCTCCTCGTCCTTCTCGCTGCTCTCGTTGCCAGCCTTGCTGGAATCCTTATCTTTACTGCTCGACATGAACTCGGGGTTGAAGATGCTGCCCGTGTCGGCCTCCATCTTCTTGCGGCGTCGCTTCTGCCGCGGCGGCGAGTGGTCGTCAAAGGACGGCTTGCTAAGCAGGTCGACATGACCGGCGCGGAGGGAGTGCTTTTCGTCATTGAAAAAGTTGACGCCCGACGACAGCTCCTTTCTCTTCTTACGTGGGCTGGGGCTCATGTTAGAATCCTTCATTCCCAGTGGAGTGCGGCTTGGGTCCAGCGACTTGAATGGCGAGGCAAAGATGCTGTTGCTGTTGATTTTCTCAAAAGCGGCATCCTTGTTCTCCTTCTTTGCAATCGGCGACCCAGAAGCAGAAGCAGTCGAGCCCATAGATCCCGATCTCCGCTTTGGGTGCAGTGTGTTGCGGGCCCGGATAGCAGCAGTCGTAAAGTCGGAATCAGTAGAGGCAGCGGCAGCGGCTGCAGCCTTGGCTTTGGCGCTCTTGTCGGCCTTGACACGGGTGACAAATTTGCGCAGCATCTCTGTCTCGGAATCGTCGTGGGACGACAGCTGCTCCTCGACCAGGGCATCGAGGTCCATTGATGTGGTCATAGTAACCTCATCGTTGACGCTCTGAAGCATGTGGATGGGCTGGGTGACAGTGTAGTCGACTTGCTCGAGATCAAGCTCGTCGTCGTCGTCATCGTCCGATGGGGATGCGTTGTCGGATGAGAGCGGGGCCTCGATCTGCTCGACCTGGGTTTCGAACTGAACCTTGGACTCGGCCACGGCTGCCGGGCTGCCCTTGGGGGACATAGAAACCTCGTCCTCGACAATCTCGTTAAAATCGTCTTCAATTTCGTCGGCATCGCCCTCGACATCGTCCATGGCGTAGTCGTCCAAGTTGTTGGTGGGAAGCTCAACGTCAAGCTCAAGCTGCGTTGGCATAACAGGAGAGATGGACATGTCGACAGGCTCCGGCTGCGAAGGCGTATCCAGCAGATCTGCCATGAGGTCGAGTTCTGCCGCTGTAGGGCTTTGCCAGCCATCATCGGACTGGACTGGTTTCTTTTGAGGAGTAGCATCAAGGTCGACCTCAATGTTAGCATCAGCATCAACGTCAGCGTCAACAAAATCCTCGATTTCGACGTCAGTATCAATGGTCTCTGTTCCAGTCGTATCGGGGAGCGGCAGTAGCAGCGACTCGTCCAGTGCAAGAGATGTACGCTTGCGCGAGACCAGGCTCTGCTCGTCGGTGATCTCCCGGCTGCTATCGGTCGTCATTGTGTCCATGTCCGGGCTCATGTCGCGCGGGGTGCTGTTGTTGGAGAACTCGGTCGCATCCTCCTCCAAGATGCTCAAAGGGACGGCCTTGGCCACCACTATCTCGGATACCTCGACAGTCTCAATGGGCTTGGCTTCTGTCTTGGTGGTTTCAGCGGACTCAGGAGCAAGATGGGTAGGGTCGGTCTCAGTGGGCTTGGCCTCGTCAGACTTAATTTGGGACTCCAGGTCTAGCGAAACGCGACGGTCGACAGACGCGCTGTGGGCCTGGAGCGGCGGGCCTGAACCGAAGATATCCAAGTTTGTGCGCGCGTCCACGACCACAGTCTCGTCTTGCGTGGGACCGACTTGGACAGTGGATGTGGTGTCATCTGACTCGTCCGACACTGAGATTTCCGGGACAGTATCTTTGGAAGCAGAAAATGAGGTGAAATCGGCAGTCGAAAAGAGGCCGGCCATGGCACCTGGCTGGAATGTGTGTCTCCGGCTCGAGGCTTTTGACTTTGTCCTTGACTCCGGTGCTGTAGACTCAAACACGAGGGGCTTGTGCGCGGGCATTTCCTGGCCCGGCAGGAAGCTGTGCCGCCGGCTGGATCTCGACTTACTCTTGGGCTCTGCAGCCGCGGTAGAAAAGTCAAATGCATCAGTCGTAGCAAACCAAGTCTCGCGGCGACGCGTGTTGTTTAGTGCCACGCGACGGCGCACTTGTTGGGGTGACTCGGCCTCGATCTCTGCGGTTGGTTGTGTGAAGACAACGACATGTGGTTGTGTAGATGGTGTGTCATCCGACTCCTCGGTAACGCTGTCCAACTTGGTTGGTGATTCCGTCGCGGCTGCTTTGACAGGGCTGCTAAGCACGGGCTCAAACGGTGCCGAGGGCGAAATCTTCTTTGTCGGCGAAGCGCCAGCCATAGGCAGCTCGCTGTCCAGAATGAAGAACGAGACGCGTCTTTTGGTCGGTGATTTGGGTGCAGGTGTGGTTGCGGTCTGCTTCACAGGAGACGCGCTGTCGATTTCGGGCTGTGGTAGAATGCTGATGCGCCGGCTCATACGGCGCTTGGCGCGTTTTGTAATGTGCTCCGTCGTCTCTGGTGCTGGTGATGCCGGTGCTGGTGGGGATGCTGGTGCTGATGCCGGCGCGGCGCGTTGTGTGGGTGTGATCGGTTGCCGCTTGCTGTTCCGCTTTCGTGAAGAACGTGAAAGCTCGTGTGATGTAGTGGTCGCGGCGGGCATATCGTCAACTGTAACTGACACGTTCTCTGTGCTGGCTTCGGCCCATGTCGCGTCGCCAAAGACGGGCACGTGCAACAGCGTGCGCGGGACCTTGCGCGGCCCATTGCCGTCAGCTTGCAGCTCAGCAGCCGTCTTCAGGTAGCGCGCGTGGTTGCTGGACAGTGGCAGAGCACCGACACGCTTCCAGATCTTGCGCAGGGTGATGTAGACACTGGCTGCCGGGACGGGGACGCGGTTCCATGGCCGGGGGTGGGGTCGGCACGTCGGCGCAAAGTCGGCAGGCGTGATTGTGTGAGAAAAGTCAAAGGGTATCGAGGAGGTCGTAGAGGTCGAAGGGGTCATAGATGTTGTGACCGCGGCATCGCCCATGTCGGGCGTGGATGCGTTGTCCATTGCGGTGAGAAGCTGTCGCAATGTCAACAGACGCGGCGGTTCATGAAGAAATGTTGTGCAAGGAAACAGTTGAGAATATGTTGGTGTATGGTGAAGACTGAATGACGCGTTGCTGTCGTAGGATATGCTGTCGATTTGTTTGAATTTGGCGGGCGTGAATATAAGGGTATCGTGAGTTGGTAAAGTGAGGTAAAGCGGGAAGGAGACACTAGCAGAGAGGTACTCAAGATGGGCAGGAGCGTGTGATGTATTATCACTCCTATCTATCTCTTTCCTACGTATGAACAAAATAGACAAAAACATGGGAAAGCAGTCAAGGGTGGGTATGTTGGCGGTTTGTTTACATTGCCCAAAACAGCCAATCAGAGCGGAGTCGCGCATTGCAGCTGTTTGTGGGGACCCTTTTCTTTGGTGTTATCGGCACGTGACGATAATAACTCGAGTGGTCCGCACAATTTTCAGTCAAGCATCACGAACTACCACGAGATAACAGTGCACGTCGACGACCAACATCACGCCAATCAACAACCGTCAAGATGAGCATCCCTCGCCCCAACACCATGCGCATTCCGCGCGTCGGCGTGCTTCGTGTGCGCGCCAACGCCAAGGCCGAGGTCGACCCCTGTGTCACCGCCATGTCCTCCGTGCTCGGTGAGTCTCTTCTGTTCTTTGTTTCTTGATACGCAATTGCTAACAAACCAGCCTGCTGGGCTTCCGTTGGATACAACACAGCCGGCTGCGCCATGGTTGAGGAGTCTTTGCGCAAGTGCATGGACACGAAGCAAACCCAGGTCAAGAACACGAACTCTATCAACTACCACCTGGGCCGGTTCCACAAGCGGCTCGAGGGCGGTGCATCTGGTCGAAAATACAAGGGCTCCAAGGATTAAACGAAAAATGAAACGACATCGAAGAGACAGCAAGGAGACCCGGGACGGCGGGCTGCGTTGGGAGCACACGACCGGAGGGCGGCCTCGAGATGGGCCTACTCTGAAAACAGCTACAGGCTACATTTGAGCATAGCACCGCATCACGCCTTCCGGAAGCACGGAGAAAGCATAGAGGAAGGAAGAAACGGCCGCGGCGGCTCAGCGTAAGATCGTTGTGCCCATACGGTCGGCATCAGGCGTCAAGCCTCAGCATTTTGTATATTATTTATGACGGCGTTTTTGTTTATATGTTCTCCAATACACCACACTGTATATGAATCATATGAGCTGCAATACACTGGGCGTGCAAACTAGTATAAACATGTATTCCTCACAAGGCGAGTGCAATTGTTCACCTGTGTGCTCTTGTACCTCGCTATATATTTTGTCAAGCACTTGGGATCTTCAACAAACAGGTCTAGTGGCCAAATGGCAAGGCGCTTGGCTACGAACCAAGAGATTGCAGGTTCGATCCCTGCCTAGATCAATTCTTTTTTGCTTTCTTTTCTTTTTGCTTTTTTTTGTTCACAACAACTACATTCAAATAATGATTCTTGTCAAGCTGATTTTTGATTTGTTTTGGAATTTGATTAACTCACATTTCCCTGCGTTCATTTTCTGTATTTCGATTTTTTTAAAATAAATTTTCTTGGTTTTTTATTCGTCTGATATAATTAAGAATAAAATGATTAAGATCACAATTTATTATTTTTCCCTTCAAGATAAAACAATTTATTCGTTCACAGGCATTTATTACGTCACAAAAACATTTTCAAAGATTTGACGCTCATAACATTCATTGACTTTTGACCTATATCCCTAATCATAATTGTCTTCAGACCCAATCCTTTTACGCCTTCTCTAAAATCTACTCCAGCATGCTCTTCAGCACAGCAACCTGCTCGAGCACGCACGCCTTGCTGGTGCCGCCCTTGGCCGACCGCATCTCGACGCTCTTGTCGTAGTTGAAGACCTGCGCAATGTCCTGCTCGAACCGCGCATCAACGCCCGCCAGCTGCTCAAACGTCAGCTCGTTCATCGGCGTGCCCGTGGCCTCGGACAGCGCGACGCACTGGCCCGAGATGTGGTGCGTCTCGCGAAACGGCACGCCCTTGCGCACGAGGTAGTCGGCCAGGTCGGTGGCCAGCATAAAGGGGTCGAGCGCGGCGCGCATCTTTTCAGGCTGCGTGGCCAGCGTGGCCAGCACGCCCTCGGCGATCTGGATGCTGTCGCTGACGGTCTTGACGTGGTCGAGCATGGGCTCGACGCTCTCCTGGAGGTCCTTGTTGTATGTGCTGGGCAGGCCCTTGAGGGTCATCATGAAGCCGGCCATGTGGCCAAAGGCGCGGCCCGACTTGCCGCGCAGCAGCTCGAGGCTGTCGGGGTTCTTCTTCTGGGGCATCAGGCTGCTGCCGGTGGAGTAGGCGTCGGCGAGGCGCACAAAGCCAAACTCGGCGGTCGAGTAGATGATGAGGTCCTCGGCCCAGCGGCTAATGTGCTGCATCAGCATGGAGCCCCACTGCAGGAACTCGGCGACAAAGTCGCGGTCGGCGACGCCGCCCATGGAGTTCCACAGCAGCGAGTCGAAGCCGAGCTCGGCGGCCATGGCCTGGCGGTCGATGCCAAAGGGGTTGCCGGCGAGGGCGCCGCAGCCGAGCGGGCTGCGGTTGACGCGCTTGATGACCTCGCGCAGGCGCTCGAGGTCGCTGGCAAAGGCGAGGCCGTAGGACAGCATCCAGTGGCTCCAGCGGATGGGCTGGGCGCGCTGCAGGTGGGTGTAGCCGGGCATGACGTAGTCGACCTCGTTCTCGGCGCGGCTGGCGGTGACCTTGAGGAAGCTGACGAGGAAGCCCTCAATCTTGCGCAGCTCGTCGCGCAGCCACATGCGCATGTCGGTGGCGATCTGCTCGTTGCGCGAGCGGCCGGTGTGCAGCTTGCCGGCGACGTCCTTGCCGATGATCTCGCCGAGGCGGCGCTCGTTGGCGGTGTGGATGTCCTCGTCGATGCCGGGCTGGATGACAAACTTGCCGGCGGCCCACTCCTCCTCGACGGCCAACAGGCCAGTCTCGATCTTGGTAAACTCCTCCTTGGTCAGGATGCCGGCGTTGAAGTTGGCACGGGCAAAGGCGATGGAGCCCAGGATGTCCTGCTTGTGGAGGACCTGGTCAAAGTAGATGCTCTCGTTGTAAGCGACCATGAGGGGGTCGAGACCGCCGGTGAAGCGGCCGCCCCAGAGCATGTTTGCCTGCTTTTCCGCCATTGTGTAGTTGTAGATGTGTGTGTGAGTAAAAAGAGGAGGGGTTGTCGAGTGACGTCGATGTATGTCAGAATAGTCGGTCAAGATATCGAGATGATAAGATGACGGTGAGCTGGGAGATGCCGGAAAGCTCTTCTTTTAAACTTGCAATGTCGAAGAGTAAGAGTCAGAGTCAGAACCAGAAATAAAAAGTCAAAAGAAGATCTACAGGGATTGGAATGTGATCAGGCCAAAGAAGACGGATCAGTCGAGCAGTAGTAGATCACAGCTATCAGCACTGACAGTCACAGCCGGAATAGGTCGGAGTGGAGCGTTTGCCTCTAATACAGCTGTATGCACTACGGAGTAAGCTTCGGACCGGAGTAAGAGATAGGGCCAGCCTTGTTGATTGACCGACTGTCTGCCTTTTCAGGGCCTGACTCATATTCCCCGCTGTAAATTGGGAATGCACCGGTATCCTACGCTCCAGTGCTCAGTTACAGCGGAAAGGGAAAGAGAAAAATTCAGAGCTCAATCGATAAGCAGCGTGCCCATTCGCCAATTGGCTGCGGGGAGCGGAAGACAGTGGGGCTGCTCTACAGCGTCCCTGACTTGCGGACCCACTCGGAGCTCTTGCCTTTGCGATGTACGCGTGCGGCGTCTTGAGCTTCAGTTTTCAAGATGAGTCATCAGTCGAGTGTAGTAAATAGAAGAAGTAGAATGGCATTGCTGATGGGGAATCGGAGTATAAACTAGAGAAGAAAGCTAGAGTAGAAGCTATGACGTGTAGACGGAAAGCATTTTAACCCGTGATTGTCACTGGCTTCAGGGTGTCGAGGCCGAGCTGTTTGGTCAGTCCACCGTCCTGGGTTGTTAGCTGTTGATCTCTCTGATATAAAGATTGACTCAGGTACTCACCACCAGCCACTCGAGGTGCAAGAGCTGCAGCAGCCATGCCGTCGTCGACACGGCCGCGCGCCACACGGTCGGCTTCGGCTTGTCCCGCAGCAGATCCGCTGCTACCTGCTGGGCATACACGCTGGCCGGCGTCCAGTTGACGCCGTCGAGAAAACTGCGCTGCTCGATCTTGTCCTTGAGCGACGAGTACAGGCTGCCCTCGGGCAGGTGGCAGCGCTGGCCGGCGTCAACGTTGGCAAACAGCTGCGACGCCACCGAGCCCGTCTGCACTAGCACGACGCGCACGCCCAGCGGCGCCACCTCGAGCCGCAGCGTGTCTGAGAAGCCGATCAGCGCCGTCTTGGATGCGTTGTAGGCGGTCAGGTACGGCGGGTGGAACACCGTGTTCACGCTGCCGATGCTGGCGACGACGCCGCGCGCCTGGAGCAGCAGCGGCAGACACGCGTGCGTGACGGCAAACACGCCAAACACGTTGGTGTCGAGCACGCGCTTGACGTCGGCCATCTTGCAGTCGGCCAGCGGCATCACGTGCATCGAGCCGGCGTTGTTGACGAGCACGTCCAGCGTGCCGCCTGTTTCTTGAGCCACGGTTGCCACTGCTTTGGCAACCGACGCCTCGTCGACGACGTCCATCTCGAGCAGCGTGACGTTGTCCAGCGACGCGAGCGAGGCCATCTTCTCCACAGAGCGTGCCGTGGCAAACACGCGCAGGCCGCGGCTCTGGAACTCACGCACCAAGGCCTCGCCGATACCGCCCTCACTGCAGCCTGTGATGAGAGCAGACTTCATGTTGGTGTTGTTGTCCAGCAGAGCAAGCAGTCAGCCTGTATCTAAGGAGCTGTCTCGGTTGTCTCGGAGTGATTGGCAGTACCGTAGCGAGCCCACTCTCTAATGTTACCCCAGGCTACTCTTCCTTCAGCTGGGCCCATCTCTCTACAGCACCTGCATAGCGCTTCCGACGGAGATCCTCCTGGCTATCTACTGAGACTACTGGGAAGCTATCTCACCATTCCCTGACCCGTTTCTCATCTCATACCGTCGCCTGTCGTCCCATGTCATCATTACCGTCGCTTCACTGGCGTGCCGTCGCATGATACGAATATTCAAGAACAAACAGCTCGGTGCTAACTTCTTGGCATCGCGATACCTAGGACATAAGGACACAAGGCCACAGGGCTCCACCATTCACCAATGGCTGCCTCTGCCCTGTGAGTAGCGCGTGCAGAGTGTCGCCTGTGCTCACAGTGAGAGACTAGCGCCAAATATGACTAATAAGGTTTTCGGACGGCCGAGCCAGCTAATGGAACAACGAATGACGTACCCATTGTAAGATTGCAAAACGGCTAATGAAGACGGAAAAAAGACGACAAAAATAGCAAAACACGAAACAAGCTTTAGTAATTACGAGCAGGCCCAGAAAAGCAATATCAAAGCGAATATAACACAAAACAGGCCTACCACTCCAGGCACCGGCAAAAAGTGCTGACCCAGTAGCTCGGCGTTAGTCTCGGTTCTGGCCTCTACTAGCGCCGACCCTTATAAGTCGTTGATATCATGTTTTGGATGTCTTATGCTCACTTCTATTAAATAAAAAGGCGGCCGCACTTCTCACCAGAATGCCGAACAGTCCAATATGATTCACCACTCTACAGCCATCTAACAAAATGACTTGGTCTTCAAAGATCGCGACAGAGACCGGCGTCGCCACCGTCTGGCATGCCGGCCGCGACGCCAAACTGCTGTGCGCCCAGCGTTTTGTGCGTCTGTTTGCCTACGGCGCCTCCTTTTTGGTCTTGGTGCCCTTTCTCTCCAGCACCGGCATCTCAGACGCAAAGATCGGCCTGTTCATGACCCTCACGCTGCTCGGCGACGTCGTCATCAGCCTCATCCTGACGGCCATCACCGACCGCATCGGACGCCGGCGCATTCTTTCGGTGGGTGCCGCTCTCATGGCCTCTAGCGGCATCATCTTTGCCGTTTTTGCCGGGTCAAAATACTCTTTCGCCATCCTGCTTGCCGCCAGCATTGTCGGCGTCATCAGCCCCAGCGGAAACGAGATCGGGCCCTTTCGAGCCGTCGAAGAGTCCGTCTTGGCCCAGCTGACCCCGACGGCCCAGCGTACCGACATGTTTGCCTGGTACACGCTGTTTGGAACGGCAGGAACAGCACTCGGCTCGCTTACTAGCGGTGCCATCGTGCAGTCGTTCCAGGACAAGCTTGGCGAGAAGGGACACGTCAAGGCGTACCGCGCCATATTTTTCATGTATGCCGGCATTGGCATCATCAAGCTGTTCTTGACCCTGGCTCTATCTCCCGCCGTTGAAGTGGCGCATTCTCATGCCCCTACACCTTCAGGCGAAACCCAGCCGCTTCTGTCAGATTCAACAACACAAGCACCGACCAAGCCAGAGACAAAGCCGACAGCCCTCGGCTACCTGCGCTCGCTCGTGCCGCACATCTCGCCCGAGTCGCGCGGCATCCTCTACGGTCTCATTCTGCTGTTTGCCCTCGACTCGTTTGCATCGGGCATGGCCTCGCCGTCCTGGATCACCTACTTTTTCACTACGGTCCACGCCCTGGCCCCGGCTATCCTGGGCACCCTGTTTCTTGTCACCAACATCCTCGCCTCCTTCTCCAACCTGCTCGCACTGCCCCTTGCGCGCCGCCTCGGCCCGCTCAAGACCATGGCCTTTACCCACCTGCCGTCCGCCATCTTCCTCGGCCTCATTGCCGTGCCGCCCCCGCCACAAGGCACTCCTTTGGCCATGGCCTTCCTGGCGCTGCGGGCCTGCACACAGAGCATGGACCAGGCACCGCGCCAGGCCTTCTTGTCGGCGGCCGTGCTGCCCGCCGAGCGGACCGCCGTCATGGGTGTCATCAACACCGTCAAGACGCTGATGCAGGCGGCCGGTGTCGGCTTTTCGGGCGTGCTGGCGGGCCGGCACCAGTGGCTGCTGCTGCTGGGCGGTGCCGGTGTGCTCAAGGCGCTGTACGATTTGCTGCTGCTGTGGAACTTTTCGCACCTGCGCCACCGCCAGGAGGAAGAAGAGCACGAGCACCAGCAGGCTGCAGGCCGGGAAGAGAGCCAAGCGTAACAGTCCGAATTAGATAAATTTATGATTTTAGTGTCTGAATATACTCAATTTGTTTGATGCCATCGACATATTATATTGATCGTCTAACTAGTTCAGATCCCCAATTCATCACACTATGTTTCCGGTCGCGTTGAGCTCCTCCGTAACGGGTTCTGATTTCACTTCCCGAGAGTCTGTCGGTGCTATAGACCGGAGATATAACACATAAGGCCACAGATATATGTACATTAACAATCTGATAGCCCGCCAGCCAACATCGAGGTACTGGGGAAGCTGAGACGCCATCTGCACTACCTCCCGCCTGTAGAGCAGGAGGTAAGTCGTGAACAGAATCACAGCGGACGTGACTGCCCAGATCCAAGCCTTCGTGTCCCCGAATTCCTACTTAACGATAGTTCCATACTATATTTCTGACATTTATGGCCGGGCTGCACATACCACGATATTCATTCCACACACCGAAGAGGAAAAGCTGAGAGGAATGAAGAAAAACGCCAGACTCGTGAGCTTATTGACTTCCTCGGCTTCTCTTATAGCCCGGTCACTTTCAACAATGCTCATTGTCGTCATCATGGTCTGGTACAGAGAATCGAGCCGCTGGTGCATCCCGGCAACCGTGTCGCTCATTTCTTGAAGCTGTCCCCGCTGTACCGCTGTGTATCTCAGGTCCATCATGGATTGCATTTGTTGAAAGTGGGTTTTGATATGGTGTAGGTGATTCTTCCAGAGCAAAATTTTGGGTTTCCAGCGCGGTTGATGTACGCGAAGATTCTTGTCGTTCGATTTTGTCCATACTGTGGCTGATCTCGCTCAGAACTGTACTTTGGCCAGATATGATGCACTCATGGATGGTCATGCCGGCGAAAATCTCGAAAAATTGCCACGAGTCTCTAAGGTCCTTGCGAAACGACCGGGCACCATTTTCTGCAAAGCAGGGGAGATTGGTCACAGTCTTTTTGCGGCAGCTGTTTTCGTAACTCGTAGACGTATAGTAGTTATCTGCATCATAAAACAAAAGTACTGTTATGTTATGCAAGTATGAGCGTGGTGTCAAGAGAAACGATATTGATCTCTTTTCTTGTGCAGTACACTTACCGATCCCATGCCCTTCATGCTGCTTTACCGTGACCGTCAAGGACGTCTCCACTGCATGTTTAGTTGTGTAATAAAAGACGAATGCATGTGATGGCCATCAGGCATCGCTCAAAGGTGTCATTGACACCTTTTCCGCTGTGGATGTCTTTGCGACTGATGATACCCGCCGTTATGCTACTTCAAAACGGATGTTATGTGATTTGAAAGTACCGAGTCTAGATGGCGTAATCGCCAGCGCAGTCAGGACGGAAACTTCCGGGACATAAGTCCAGGATCGTTCAGAATGGTGTGCGCTCTCTTCTTGGGTATGTTCTTGCCGGTATGATCCGCCTTCTAATTATGTGCACTTACCAATTAGCCTTAGTTATTTTTACAGGCAGAAATGAACGGCTGCCTGTGTTTTTTATTGGTTTTTTAGTTTCGTTCCGCTTTCCAACTTAGAAAAACCTAGTTACCATGAAAAGAAAAAGTAAACAAGACGCGATGAACAACAAACAGTGAACAAAGAATAGGAAATAAGAACTAAGGAATAAGAAAAAGAAAACGTAGTAAGCTGTTCACTCGGATCAAAAGCATATACCCGAAATACGGCACGAACTCTCGAGTTGGACGAAGGTCGCTCTCGTGCGTAATATGGCATAAAAGAAATCCTCCTCTTATACTAAACCAGGCGGCTCTTTTATGCCCATGGAGCCTCCTCCTTCCAGCCTAGCGTTTCTTACATGCCGTCTAGGGCATCCAGGGCAGCCTGTTGCTCGCTCTCGATGCGGTCCTTCTCGTTGGACTTCCGGCTCTCGCGTTCTTCCTTCTCGCCCTCCAGAGCCCTGAGTGCTTCTTCACGCGCTTTCTCGATAAGCTCCTTCTCCTCCTCTACCGACCCCCCGGACTCGGCTTTTTGGGCCTCCAGTGCCCTGAGTGCGTCTTCACGGTCTCTCTCGATGCTCTCCCTCTCCTCCTCTTCTTTCTTCTCAGCCTCGGCTATCTCGCCTTCCAAGGCGTCCAGGGCAGCCTGTCGCTCTCGCTCAATTCGCTCTTGCGCTAGCCCCACGCGCTTCATCTTGCTGGACTCCGAAGAATTCTGCATTTGTTCCAACTCCTCGTCAGTGGGAAGGCGGATAGATGACATGGCTGCAGTTCTGGATCTAGGGCGCTGTCACTCGTTCCCTGGTTAGCCATTACTCACGAACAGCCAAAGACCGACCTAAGACCTGGTAGTCTCACCTGTGGTATTTGAGCTGTTTTTGGTTAATAAACTTGGTTGTCTTCGATTGTGATGCTTGACTTGTGATGCTTTAACAGGCTGTAAGTTAGATTTTATAATTTAAATCTTAAAGGTGCTAAAGCTAGACCTGTCTCTCCTTCGAGGTGATGCAAAACTTGATGGAATACATGTGTGATATTTCGGGAGCAGTGAGTGATTGGCTAGAGGAGAGAGTTATCTCTATGTATAGGTCCTGCCACGCCGGGAGCTTAGCATAGACAGTGGACCGCATCCCACACGGCACAATATGCATACATGACATGATTTCCCCCGTCTACGTTGTGTAATGTGTGTGGCTATAGTTGCACGTATCTTGTGTGGATCATCTCCCACATGGCGGCCCTCTACATAAGGAATATGGTCCGTAAGCATGATACTGCATCTACGTTGTGCAATTCATGTGGACCGCATTTCACATCGTGTGAATTAGATGCCTTCTCGAAAGAGATAAAGGCTTTAACTCTTTAGACATGGCCGTGTACGTATCGAACTGTTGAATGGCTTGTATCTCGTTCAACTACTAAATAAACAAGGCCGTAAAATGATACGTGTGCAACAGCATAAGCACGAAACTGTCTTACCTTTTTTCTCTCTTTCTCTCTATCTGTAGCGCTAGGGCGAATTGTGGGTCGCAACGACATTTTAAATTTAAAACGCCCCCGCACCGAGCCCCCGGGGTCGCTTTCCTCCATCGCATTTTTCACCAGGACCACCAACAGAACCATGGCCGCAACACTTGCTAACAAATTCTCTTTCGCATTCGCTCCATAAAATTAACATGGCTGTTCAACCTTCATCATCATGGTTCACCGTTCTTTACGACCGTCTGGCCTAC
The DNA here is from genome assembly GCA_032248835.1 of Ophiostoma piceae. Taxonomy (NCBI): domain Eukaryota; kingdom Fungi; phylum Ascomycota; class Sordariomycetes; order Ophiostomatales; family Ophiostomataceae; genus Ophiostoma; species Ophiostoma piceae. The sequence goes on from CP135127.1 coordinate 257,964, forward strand.
AGAAAGAGCGACGAGGTGTTCCTTGCCTGGCAAGCAAAGATGCTTGGGCGCCGCAGTGTCAAGAACCTTGAGAACTTTGTCGCCAAGGAGATTGGTACTCGTGGTATGGCAAAGTTTGTCACGGTAGCAGATGGGTCTTACAACATGATATTCCGATTCAAGTTCTCGGACGGCGTACCCCAACAAGTCGCGCTGCGCTTTCCCAAGCCCGGTCACTCGGCTACCGCACTCGTCAATGAAAAGCTTGAGAATGAGGTCTACTGGATGCAGTACCTGGAAGAGCACAACGTCATCAAAGTTCCACATATATATAGCTGGAGCACGCGAGGCCCAGACGACATCGGGCCCTACATACTCATGGACTTCGTCGAGGGCGAGAACCTAGGAAAGTGCTTGGCAGACTGGACAAGGTCTGACAAGCCTGACGACACAAAGAAGCGCCTCTTCGTCTACGAGCAGATTGCCGAGATATATCTACAGCTCAATCGGCCAAGTTTCGACCGCATTGGGTCTATTACCAAGACATCTGAGGGCCAGTGGGCCATTACGAAACGCCCACTGACGCTGGACATGCACCAGCAAGTAATTGGTATCCCCGGTTTCCCGATTAGTAGTTGGCCGACCGGCCCACTATCGCATTCCCAGGACTACAAGGCCTTAGTAGTCGACCTACACAGGCAGCAGCTGAAGCATCTGCGCAACGTGAACATCCCTATGGAGGCCGGCTGTATCGCTCTTCAGGAGGGCGACAACATTAACATCGCTCGGGCTATGGAAATCGCCCGCGGTCGGTACATTGCTCGCCGCGCCTTCGCCGCCACATCCTTCCTCCATGACGGCGACAACGGCCCTTTTATGATCTTTAACCCCGATCTTCACCCTCGCAACATGTTGGTCCGTCGGGAAACGGCAGAGATCACAGCCGTGATTGACTTTGAATACACAAACGCCATGCCGGCAGCGTTCGCCCGAGACCCTCCTCTATGGCTGCTCCCCTGGGCGCCCGAGAAGGCCCTCGAGAGAGATCTCTTTCCGTGGTGGATGCAAACGTATGAGCCCGTGTTGAAACAGTTTCTAGCTGCCATGGAACGTGTAGAAGCATCGCGGCAACAGCACGAGCAGGAGCAAGGGCCGCCCCTGTCCGCTCTGATGCGCGCATCTTGGGAAAGCAGGCAATGTCTGGTCAATTTTGCGGTCCATAATTCCGATTGTGTGGATGCGGTCTATTGGGCCATGCCCGACATCTTTCCCAGGCCCGACGTAGACCCGTTAATAGGGCAGGAGGTGGACGCTTTCCAGAATTACACAAAGGATCAGATTGCTGCGTACGAGAAAGAGAGAGCTGCCAAGTCAGGCCAGAAATAGATAGCTGATATTTTGGTTTCCCATCGTCTCGGAGCGCCCTGTTCTCACCGATCCTTCTTCCTTTCACACTTCTTCCTACCTAGCTTTCCCTTCCCTAGCCCTCTTCCTATTGTTATTACAAGGAAGACAAGTTACACTTAGGTCATTCACATTTGGAAATGCAGCGGAGCTTGGGTATAGATAACAAAGTTAATGCCTTTATTGTTCCCTTAGTCAAGATGTTTTAGAAGAGATGTTGTATGAGGCCTACTACAAGACTTGAATAGGAAAAGTAAAAGTGTGGTTAAAGAGACCAGCTTGGGAACGAATATAAGTCTTTCCCGCCAGTAATGCCGTCTACCGATAACATGTCCAACGTCATCCCGTCAATGTTGAAAGTCCATTAATAGGGCTAGATTTAAGACGTAAATAGAGATAAAGCTAAGTAAGAACTTACGAGATAATATTAAAACCCCGAAATCCTACGGGTAG